>DF242901.1:9015-36515 GCA_000507305.1 Breviolum minutum Mf 1.05b.01 | reverse complement strand
CCATCACGCACATACACGATTTAAAAAGGTTTTACGAATAGATAGTTCTACCTTTATATAAAATTAGACCTATTTCTATTTACACACTATACATATACATTTATCAGAAGGACACAGCACATCACTCATGCATTGATAAACTCTTCAGTCAAGCAACTTGAAAGGATAGCCGTGAAGATACAACACCATGTGATCCGCCTCCATAATACGGGAGGTCTGCTTTGGTGGCAAAATGCGCCATTGGGTCACCCTACCTCCCGATGATGGAGTGTCACTGTTCACGTACCTGTACTCCATGGTCAACTCATCCGGGCCAAGGGTGCGGGGACCAACCGGACCGATCGGACCACGAGATGGATTCGGCGCTGCCGCCAACATGTCGAAGCTATAGAGGTTAGACCGACACTGGTGAGGCTGCTTGATAGAGAAAACCCTCATGCTATTATATCGATGATTGAAATGTCTTGCTTTGCATACCACTTGCACCAATCATGATATCACAATGTGGGCGCAACTGAACAGTTGAAGATACATTCATCCAGCAATGCAAGACTATGACAGATATGTGTCTGCAAACATGCAACCATGAAACTCTTGCATGTCATGACATATCCATATACTCGCATGACATGTACACAAGTGAAGACACACCGTACGCCTACTGCCATGAAGCTTCGTGGAAATCAAATGAGGATTGGTGTCTTGTAAGTGCTCCACTTCTCCCCCCTGCATGGCCAGAAGGGAACCCTCGCTCCAATGCATCAACTGAGTCATCCAAAACAAATGAAAAAATGGCCAAAGGAAATTAATCAAAGTCAGCCACAGAATCTTATGTTGATGCATCCCCGGACTTGGGACCGGGCCTAACGGTCTGGAGAACCTCCAGGAGGATCGCGTCGTGGTCGAACTCTTCTGGTATAGTAAATTGGTCGCAGGGTCTGTCGAAGATCTTGAAAGTCCAATTCAAGGTCCAAAACACGTGCACGGATGATGACTGGAATCCAAATGAGAAGGGTAATCAACTCGGACAAACTCAAAGATTGCAACCAATTGTAACCCTCCTCTGTCAAAACCATGCACTGTTCACCACAATGTAGTAGTGCTACAATCCTTTCCTCTCGCAGTCAAATTGAGTCAAAACTGAAAATGAAATGACACTCCAAATAGATCGCCACCAAAGATCAATGAGAGCCAGTTGAAGGGAAAAAGCACCGTCTAAGCAATTACTTTGAATCACGTAGGTACAGAATCCAGAGTATAAGCCAGCGTCTCAAAGAAAATGAAATCTCAATGCAATCAATCAAGCCTTGCAATGTGAAATCACCAAACAATGCAGTTAGAAGCAAATGACAGTGAGTTTCAGCAATGGCTTAAAATGCAAAGGCTGGAGTGCTAGCGAGGGGATCTAAGGCCAAGCAATATGGCCGGTAGCCCACCGAAACTCAAATTGTTTGAGCTTTGAACCGCTAGTGGAGCTTAGTTGGGGTCTCTAAGTTAGAGACTTCATCTTGAAGGCCTTCTTGGGACTATCTTGGCCACTTCTTGGCTTTGAAGTTGGGGTCTCTAAGTTAGAGACTTCATCTTGAAGGCCTTCTTGGGCCTATCTTGGCCACTTCTTGGCTTTGAAGTTGGGGTCTCTAAGTGAGAGACTTTATCTTGAAGGCCTTCTTGGGCCTATCTTGGGCCACTTCTTGGTCTGAAGACAAGCATGGTTCTCCCCTCTTTGGCAAATGGGCTCCGCTATCATGAGCGGATGTTTCCAATCCAAAGCTGAGCCTTGTACGATGGTCATGGCAAATGCCATGCCACTGGCTTCAATCAGAGAGCGAGAGAGAGAGACAGACAGACAGGACAAGATAGAAGGGATGCGATGATACAACCGTGGATGATATGCGAAACAACAACAGAGGACTAGGACAACCTATACGAGCATCAGTGGAAACACAAACACCAGACCAACCACCAGCACAACAACAACAGCAACAACAACAACAACAACAACAACAACAAGAGGGAGAAGAAGAAGAGGACGGCTTTTGTGAATGGTTGGATAGACAGATTGATAGGGCTTCCACCAGTGTTAGAATGGGAATGATAGGAGCCAGAATAGCAGGAAGGCAGAATACTACGGACTGAGGGCTTGAGAGGAACTGTGAATGGGGGGCAGGTTTAATTCGGGATGATTTTCTTTTTTTTGCGGGATTTTTTTTTGGCTTGGGTTTTCCATGCCTGGAGTTGCGAAAATACTGCTAATACTAGGGTTTTGCCTACAAATGTGCGCAAAAACGTTGTAAATACAATGGTTTTGGAATGTGCACAAGTGTTGCAAATAGCACGGTTTTTGGGTACATGAGCATGTACTGTGGTTTTGCATACATGTGTATGCAAAATTCTGTCAATACCATGGTTTGGGCTACATAGTGGTCCTTGTTGCCTTGTTCCTGCTGTTGTTATTGTTATTGTGTTTGTTTTGGGTGTTGTTCCAATTTCTTCTTCTTGTTCTTATTGTTCTTGTTCTTCTGATTCTTGTTCTTCTCGTTTTTTGGTTGTTCTTCTTGTTGTTCTTCGTGTTGTTCTTCTTGTTGTTGTTGTGGTGGTGGTGGTGGATGTTTGTTGCTTATGTTCGTGGGAAAAAAATTTGGCGCTGCAAGTGTGGGCATGTCTTCTTGCCGCTTTCTGATGGTCTTATATAATGGCTTGGCTTGGCTTCAAGGCTGGAGGGGGGTTGGGGGGGAGGGCGCAGCGCCTCCGCCCCAAGATATAGTAGTGTTGTTGGTGTTGTTGTTGTTGTTGCTGTTTTTGTTCTTGTTGATGATGTTGTAGTTGTTGCTGTTGTTGTTTCTGTTGTTGTTGTGATGGTGGTGAACGTTTGGTGCTTACCTTAAAGAAGCAAACGAGCAGAAAAGCAAAAAACAGAAACGAAGAAGCAGAAGAGCAAAGAAGCAGAACAGCAGAAAAGCAACATAAGTGACAGAAGCAAAGAAGCAGACAACGCAGCAGAAGCGAAGAAGCGAAAAAGCAGAAAACCAGAAAAGCAGCAGAAGCAACAAAAGCAGAAAAGCAACAAAATCAAAGGAACAGACAAGCAGCAGAAGCAAAGAAACCCAAAAGCAGAAAAGCAAAGAAGCAAAGAAGCAGCAAAAGCAGCAAAAGCAACGAATGCAGAAGAGCAGAAAAGCAACCAAATGCAAGGAAACAGAGAAAACGCAGCAAAAGGAAAGCACAAAAACAGAAAACCAAAAAAATCCCCCCCCAAAAAAACAACCCGAAAAAAATGCCCCTCCCTGTGCATGTAGCATTTCATCGTTGAACAATCAAGTAGACAATTACAAAAGAATAGCAAATGGAGAACAAAGCGATGACGACATGATGAATTCCATGTGCCAAGAAATCTAGACAATATCATTGGTGCCTGTTTTGCTCATCCATCATCTGCAAAAGCCCATTGGTGCTCTTTTGCGCCGCTTCCATCGCAACGATTTGCTGTGTTGAATGCCCTGCCAGCATACGGCCCGTAGTACTCGTCGAACTGCTGCAAGGCCACAAAAACCACTCTGTGCTTGTTGCCTGATGGCGGCCCGTGCTCTGCATTGCAAAGCATAACCAAAATGTCGTGGTCATCACATGCTTTGTTTCGCTCTTTGTCGACATCTGTTTGGCTGTTCCCGTGCTTCATCTGTAAGCACTCAGAAATGTCCCGATTTCCGCCACAAGCCACCTCCTCCACCATCAACACCGCATCAGCAGCCGGGGCACCTTTTGCATTGACAAGCAAAACATTCTTGTCGGTCATCGTAACGGTGACGTCATGTTCATTCTGGATTGCTTTGCATTGATGAGGCTGCATGCCGACTCCCGGCAAGCTTGCATTTGAGTCTGTTGTTGGTTTTGGATTGCCACAGCACGAAGATTTTGATGCTGACCTGGTCGACGTCCGAGCAACTTTCAAATGCCTGTTGATGATTCTTGCCTTGTGTAAGCTATCAGGCTGGATGATTGCGCCTCTGTGTAGTGACCTGATCTCTATAGGCTGCTTGTCTTCAAAAGCTAAAGAACGGAGCACTCTGAAATCCGCATTAAAGCTCTCCCATTCTGTGCCATCTGGAGGAGGAGGTTTTGCAAATGCATCGTAATCTATCAAGCGCCACTGTTTCAGGTCACCGCTCACCGTGTGCTTACTGAGCATCATGTGCAGCCAAATGTAGGGCAAATCAATCCGGTACTCCTTCCAATCATTGCTGTACAAAAGCCGGACCAATTGTGCCTTCTCAGCATCTACTCCGCCTAAAAGATCGCCTTTGGGAATCCATTGGCCTGCAAGGGCTGCAACTAGAAGCATTTTAGTGTCCTCATTGCCAAGTGCTCCAACATCGGGGTACTTTTGGTTGAGTTTTTGCATGATGGCGCCCATCACACCACTTCCACCTGCCGCTGGAAAATCATTCAATGCTTCTACCAGGCACTCCAAAGCTCTGCCGTGGCCACCCATGTCCTTTACCAAGAGCTTCTTCAAATTGTTGTCGGGGATCTGGTCCACACCATTGACTGTGACTTGTGTCACCCTTGGTATTTTCAGGAAGATACGGGATTGCGGGCTGTCTGCAAGTGCCTGTGATACGTCCTGTGTAGCAGCCACGCATGCCACGACAAATGGGTGTGCCGGCTGATCGATGAGCCGGCAAACTTCTCTCATCACTTGATAGCATGGCTGGCTTTTGCCATTTTCGGTACCACGCAGGTCAAATCCAGGCAAGTTCTGCATACCATCGATTCCGATGACCACCGTTGCTGATTTTGACTCGTCCTTTGTCAGCAGGGTTTGCAGCACATCCTCTGCCAAAAGGTTCTGGCGGCATTCGGCCCGGAACTTTGCAAAGTTCGTCGGAGCACCCACGTCCTCAAAGATCTGTTTGTTTGCCTCTCTAAGTTGCCACAACATGCGACATGCCACAAAGCGCCTAGCATTGAGCTCTTCAGTGGTCCAATCGCCCGGTGCCATACCATTCTCGCAGGTCAGCAACAACGCCAGCGGTTGCTCTGTGAAACCCCGCTTGTCCTTCAATTTCTTCATGCACTGCTCGACGAGAGCTGGGAACTCTGTCAGCAACCGGCTTTTGCCTTGTCCAGGGCCAGCGAATGCAATAAACAAAGGGTGGTTCTGCTTGTCAGAATCCTTCCCCTTGTGGCTTATCAATCTCTCAATGCCATCCTGCATTTCGCCAAGGAGTGCCTCTCTCCCGCAATAGTCCCAATTGGCTCCACTTGTGGCTAGCAATTGTTCAGCAATGCCACGCCGCAATCTTTGCTGGAGCAACTTGTTGCACCAATCCTGTCAGGTGGACAGAAGTGCAAAAGTGTCTACTTGCTTTCAATGTTTCTATGTAGATTTGTCTACATTTATACGTTTATCTCCCCAAAGCCGCACCCATTCTTCGTGCAAGCTCTGGCTTGGTGATTTTGTCAAAGCGGCTCCAAGGCCATGCTTGAATGGAGAAGTTACGTGTTCAAGTCAATGTAGCTCTTCCATACTTTCTCCATTGACTTCTTAGGGGGTGCAAAATGGGTCGGACGCCTACAAGGGAGCCTAGCTCCGAAACGGGAACAACCCCAGCGGCAAAACATAAGTCACCATGAAATGTATTGAAGCACCTGGTGGGAATTTGGCTAGATTCTTGATGGTTTGTTTTGCACTTTGGCTCGTTGTCGGAATGGCTCCAATTCATCAACCAGTGGCGCATTACAGGGTATCAATGGAGCAAGGGACCATTCTGGAAGCCATTTTGCATCTTTCACACAACTGTGAACACACTGTGCAACGAATGGCCTTCTCAGGCTTGGCCTTCTGGGCTTTCTCCTCCGCCGCCTTCACCTCCTCCTTGGCCAGCTTCACCTTCTCCTCGGCCGCCGTCACCTCCTCCTTGGCCAGCTTCACCTTCTCCTCGGCCGCCGTCACCTCCTCCTTGGCCAGCTTCACCTTCTCCTCGGCCGCCGTCACCTCCTCCTTGTTATTCTTCTCAATCGCGTTGTTGAGCATGGTCTGAGCAGCCTCAGGGCAGGTTGATAGCGGAAAAGGGGAGATTGCCTTTTGCTGCGACCCTTTTGTAACAAGCACAAAAGCCCGCCAAAACCCCACTACAGCTACGGCCTTCTGCTGCTCCAATGCCAGGTCCACTTGCCTCTGAGCAGAGTCCACTTGCCTCTGAGCAGAGTCCACTTGCTTCTGAGCAGAAGCCTGCTGCTGCAGAGCCAACGTCAGCAGGGCGACCTGCCGCCAAAATGAAAACGTGTTGAACCCTGATAACGTGAACTCTGAACAAGTTGAACAAAACTGGAGCCTTTGAAGCAACTCTTGAACAAGCGACGAAAACTTTGAAGTTATTTTGAAACAACTCTGAACTCAAAAGGAAATCCAATGGCAAGGCCTCTGCTCGTCCTTCCTGAAAGGGGAGAAGCTCGTGCTTCAGAGAGAAACGTGCAGACCTTTCTGCTTCTATCTCAGCAATGGTCCCACGAGAAAGTCCCTGACCCAACAAGTAAGGGCAAACGACAAGAACTCTTCACGCAAAAACCGACAGCTCCTGAGGAAACTCGGCATCAACCTGGGTGCTCATCAGGAGTGCGAGGGAAAGAGACGTAAAGAGGCCATGATGCAATGCTCGGCAGCAATGCACTTGCAAGGTGTAAAGAAAAATACGGAGACAGCTGAAAGTTTGACAGTTTGTGTGACAGTCTGTAACATTCAGCTGTGCCACTTTCGGTTTCTTTGTTTCACGTCCTTCCGCACCAAGGTCTCCTTGGGAGAGACAATTCACGCGGTGCATCTTTATTTCATCACAAGAAAATCACACCAAATGTTGTTGCGCCGCCACTTGTTGGTGTGAACAATTTTTTGCCTTCCACGGCCATCATTGCTGCGAAGTTTCCTGCGGAACGTTTGTTCATGTGGCACCAACCTTGGAACGTGAAACGACAAGCTGAGCTCATGACATGTCTTTGCACCAAACATCACAAAACAACCAAAGCATGTCAGGAATGGGTCTCGGCATCGCCAAGTGATCTTATATCCCGAGTGCAGAACCCGCCACTGGCACTAGGCCGCCCAGGCTGTGGTTTGTAACACTGGCTACTGCCGTGGGGAAATGGTTTGATCACCTTGTGGTTTGCTAACGTAGAACTGCTGTGAACTGCAGTCAACTTGACAACTGTCACTGCAAACATGTCAGAATAGAAAAATCAAGTTTGTGGTGAGACGCGGTTTGGATGTTTTGTGCATTTTTTCGTCAAAACTTGTTTCAAAACTTCAAGTGCACTTTTGATTTCAAAGTGACCCAAAGTGCTTCAGGAACAGAACGGGCGGACAAACATGCATTGAAAGAAAGGCATGGAAATGATCGACATGTAAACAGGCAAATACGCAAATGCATGATGACCCGATTTTTTTGCAGCCTTGTGCGTGTGACATATAAAGCAAATAAACCTGCATGATGCGCAAAATAGAAGCAAAAACTCAAGTCGAACAGAAACCCGGATGAAAACTAGGTTCTTTACAGCTACCAACCACCAATCGCCGGGTGCCATACCATTCTCGCACGTCAGCAAAAACGCCAGCGGTTGCTCTGTGAAACCCCGCTTGTCCTTCAATTTCTTCATGCACTGCTCGACGAGAGCTGGGAACTCTGTCAGCAACCGGCTTTTGCCTTGTCCACTTGTCCAGGGCCAGCGAATGCAATAAACAAAGGGTGGTTCTGCTTGTCAGAATCCTTCCCCTTGTGGCTTATCAATCTCTCAATGCCATCCTGCATTTCGCCAAGGAGTGCCTCTCTCCCGCAATAGTCCCAATTGGCTCCACTTGTGGCTAGCAATTGTTCAGCAATGCCACGCCGCAATCTTTGCTGGAGCAACTTGTTGCACCAATCCTGTCAGGTGGACAGAAGTGCAAAAGTGTCTACTTGCTTTCAATGTTTCTATGTAGATTTGTCTACATTTATACGTTTATCTCCCCAAAGCCGCACCCATTCTTCGTGCAAGCTCTGGCTTGGTGATTTTGTCAAAGCGGCTCCAAGGCCATGCTTGAATGGAGAAGTTACGTGTTCAAGTCAATGTAGCTCTTCCATACTTTCTCCATTGACTTCTTAGGGGGTGCAAAATGGGTCGGACGCCTACAAGGGAGCCTAGCTCCGAAACGGGAACAACCCCAGCGGCAAAACATAAGTCACCATGAAATGTATTGAAGCACCTGGTGGGAATTTGGCTAGATTCTTGATGGTTTGTTTTGCACTTTGGCTCGTTGTCGGAATGGCTCCAATTCATCAACCAGTGGCGCATTACAGGGTATCAATGGAGCAAGGGACCATTCTGGAAGCCATTTTGCATCTTTCACACAACTGTGAACACACTGTGCAACGAATGGCCTTCTCAGGCTTGGCCTTCTGGGCTTTCTCCTCCGCCGCCTTCACCTCCTCCTTGGCCAGCTTCACCTTCTCCTCGGCCGCCGTCACCTCCTCCTTGTTATTCTTCTCAATCGCGTTGTTGAGCATGGTCTGAGCAGCCTCAGGGCAGGTTGATGCAAAAGGAGAGCCTTTTGCTGCAGCCCTTTTGCAACAAGCACAAACAACCCTCAGCAGCCTCAGCTACAGCGGAACCAGCTACCCCACAGCTACAGCAGAACCCCGCAAAGCAGCTACAGGTACGGCACCTCCTGCTGCTTCAACGCCAACTCACTTGCTTCTGAGCAGAAGCCTGCTGCTGCAGAGCCAACGTCAGCGGCGTCGGAGTGACCTGCCATGAAATTTCACCCAAACATGTAACAAAACCACATGCTACAGTACGTGCAACGTGCAGCAGGTTGGTTCAAGGCAACGTGCTGAAGCCGTGCTGAACTTCAAGAGGAAATCCACTGGCAGTGCCTCTGCTGGTCCTTCCTGCAGAGAAGCTTACGCTTCAGAGGGACACATGTAGCGGTCTGTCTGATTCTATGAGTTGCGTTTACCCATTCTAGCTCGATGAATCTAAATTCTGCTCAACAACAGCATGAAGAACGATCAAAAGAACCATCAACAACAGCTCACAGAGAACAAGAGTGCACTTTTCGAAGTCCACGAACATATGCTGAGCAATTACTGCATTTTGCGGAATGCTCTGACAACAGGAGCCATCTGCCAGCCACGTGCTAGTGTTGAGACAACGCAAGTTTCAAGTACCGATTGAATTCTTTTGGATCTTCCTGCAACTTTGCCAGAAACTGCCAAATGAACTTAGTTCAAATTAGCAACTGGAGATGCTGTTTGAGATGCCCATTTGAACTAGCATCGATTGCGTCGAGCACATTCTACACTTGCGGTGATGCCAAGATCCTTGTGTGGCGCCGCAAGCAAATACACACCACGTCGCTGACCAGGGTTTTGTAGACAGAAAGTTGTGCACGGGTACACCTTGGAGGCACAAATGCCAGTGCTCTGAAACAACATGCTCTCAATCAGTTGAAACACCGCTTGCGACAGCATTTGGAATCTCGGACTAAGGGCGACGCAACAAACCTGGAGACAAGCCACGCTGCAATCAAGATACCCCAGCCTGTCAAAGTCGCTTGCTTGTCGGCATCTTTCTAGGGGTTAGCAAAGGGATAACATATGAAACAACAAACGACCAGGGGTATTGAAAAACATCATCCCTTGCCTCGTTTCCGTCTCTTCACCCTCATAGCAGCACGACAGGGCTTTTAGGAATCACTAGTCCATTCTGGCTAGATGAGAGTTGATGGTAAAGCTACGTGTATGGAGGAGCGAACGGGCTGCACAGGCTGCGCAAATTATAGCCAATATTTCATCAACCCAGATGGGGGTTTCCTTAAAATAGGGGATGAATGAATAGCAACCAGGTATCCAACTTTAAGGGGAACATGATGCAACCATCCCTTAAATGGAAAACATATCCCAAGACCCAAAACCAAAATGAAAGCGAATGAGAACGAATCGGGATATCATAGGCCTGTGGAATTCACAGGATGTTTGTTTCACAAGTCTTGCGTCCGCATGTTGTACTCTAAGCCAGAAATGCTGAGACGGGCATGAAACTTCTTAGCACAACTGCAACATGTCCTTCTTAACACCGCCAACTTACCATAGCACCTGAGCATGGCTGAAATTCTTCAAGTAGGGAACAAACAAGGTTTTGGAGTTTGCTGAATGAGGAATTTGTGTTTTGTTTTGCGCACAGGGTGTTCCAGGGGCAACAGCACCCACAACACAAACGTATTCAGACAAAATCAGACTTGTTCAGAGTGTGAAAATGTGAAAGTTGAGAATGCTTGAAGTCAAAATGCCAAAGTGTTGCCGCAGCCTACTGTGTTGGAAGTATCGTCAAAAGATCAAAGAGTCCCTAATTCCATTATTGTCAACAAGGAGATTGGTTGGGCGCAAGAAAAAAATCGAAAATCCTAATTCGAAGTTTATTGCTGCCTGGACCCTGAGTTTTCTAGCAACAACGCGTGTTTGGCGTGAACTGTCTTTTGACGACAGGCTGTCAACAACGCGTGAGAGGTCGCCACACTAAAGACACGTTGGTCACAGCCTCCCAAAAAATTGTCCAGACGTGCATCCTGCCATGTTATCTGAGAGCTTTGGGGCGCGGCGCCAAGATTGAAGGCAGTCGGCGATGATCCCACCAGACCTTTCTCACGGGAATCTGCTATATCAAGATCTTTATTCCCGAGAGCGTCTGCGAAGGGTTCTTCTTAGAAAAGGAGGTGCCACTTACATTTTCACAACTTCACACCTTGACATATCTTACATCTTCACACATCTTCACACCTGCACATATCTTCTTACATCTTCACACATCTTCACACCTTCACATATCTTCGTACATCTTCACACCTTCACATGTCTTCTTACATCTTGACACATCTTCACACCTTCACATATCTTCACTGCTTATGCCTTCTTATGCCACTTCTAAAGATAATATCTTCTTTCTTAGGCCGCAGGCAGTGCCCACGAGCCGCCACAAAACGCAACCCCTTCGCACGAAACGAGGGTCGAGCGTCAAAACGTGAGGTGAAACTGCGATTTCAAGGTGGGCGCGCGCGGCCGCGCAATGGCAGGGACGTGATTGCGGGACGTTTCCAGGAGGTAGTCCCGGAGGTCGCCCGGGAGGTCGGGGGAGCTGAAACTGTGTCAATTCTCGCACAAAGTTGCGTTTGGTGAGGAAGTCTCGCACGAAACGCTCCGACGAGAAGCTTCTTGCTGCAAATTTGGAGGAAGTCTCACACGAAACGTTCATTTTCGAAGCTTCTTGCTTCAAATTTCGAGGAAGTCTCGCACGAAACGTTCGTTTTGGAAGCTTCTTGCTTCAAATTTCGAGGAAGTCTCGCACGATACGCTCGTTTTGGAAGCTTCTTGCTTCCAATTTGGAGGATACAAGCTTCATTGTGTAAAAGCTTGTGTGTGTGAAAGCTTGTGCGTGTAAAAGCTTGTGTGTGTAAAAGCTTCTGTGTGTAAAAGCTTCTGTGTGTGTGTAAAAGCATGTGTGTGTGTGTAAAAGCTTGTGTGTGTGTAAAAGCTTCTGTGTGTAAAAGCGTTTGTGTGTAAAAGCTCCTGTGTGTCAAAGCTTCTGTGCGTAAGGGCTCTTCTGTGCGTAAAGGTTTTGTTTGCGTAAAAACTCCTACGTATTAAACATTTTTTTCTCTCTTCCTATCTTCACATCTTACAGCTTCGTCTTTCGATCTCACATCTTATAGCTTCACATCTCATATCTAACATCCTCAGTAGAATATGGTACTCGTGGAGTGATAAGGAAGCAACCATTCCATGTTTTATTGATAGGCCGTGCTGCTCATGAAATAATGCGGAAGATTCTAGGACAGAGGTTGCAGCTGTAGCTTGCCGGAATACGTAGAGTTACCGCAAGATCTGGCTCAACCTGCTTGCGATTACATGTGTCTGAGCGAGCGATGGAGCACGCGCCAGATGCATCTGGCGCGTGTTCCATCGCATTGTGCGCAATCTACAGTTGAGGCGATACAAAGCTCATTGAATGCGATTGCGTTTGGTCTAATCATCTGTCAGCCATCTTCGAACCCTGGATCACCTTGCGTACAGGTGAGGACTCCAAGTACAATTTCTTTTCAACGGTTCAGTTCATGGATTCACACACATTCATCCTGATTTGGCCTGATGTACCAGTATTTGTCAAGAAACCATGCGCCGCACTTTGTCCGTCAATCAGTACGAACACATTCATTCTGATTTGGCCTGATGTACCAGTATTAGACTGACAACAAGAAACGGGGTGCCGCACTTTGTGCACTGTGTCGGCTACCGACCCACCGCATGTCGTGCTGCTTGACAGTAAATTTTAGATTTGAGGCGATGTTCAAAAACAACCAGCAGCCACTGGCCGTGAGGGTTGACAAAAAATAGTTGAGTGCGTGCGTCAGCTGCTGAAACAGGAAACTATGCTCCAAACTTCATGTGGAACAATTTGAAAAACATTAAACGCCAGAAGATGAATCATCACTTATTTGGATGAGGATTCAACGTTTTTTGGGCCATTTCATGCAATTAAGGCGTGACATTGAAAGTTGTAGTCGCTAGCCTTGAGAGTTGAAACACAGTGAAGCAATTTGCGAAAATGAAACGTCAGAATACGAATCATAACCTTCGATGAGGATTCAACGTTTTTTCGGACACTTCATGCAATTAAGGCATTAATACCTTTTACCCGAAAGCGTTTGCGAAGGGTTCTTCTTAGAAAAGCAAGTGCCACATGTAGCTACAAGAGGCATATGTGTCATGTCAAATCAACATCCCAACATTCGGTGTATATTTATACACCTGTATATTTAACATATACACATCTTATGTTTCTTGACTTCCTTGTCTTTTCGCTCTCAGGCCATCCGTCGGCTAGTTTTTTTATCAGAATTGCAAAAATTTTGGGGCATTAAGCACTCAATCTTTGAATTGTTTGGGTTTAATGTTTTTCCTCTTGACCCTCTGGGCGATTATAATGTGCAAAGCTATCGCCATGCCTGCAATGTGGTTTCAGTGAAGAGTGCAGCAGTAGTGGCTAAAAGATCAGTCAACATACTCCATTCCATGCGTCAATTTTGAACACGGGTTTGTTGTTTTGTTTTTCCCTTCGTTTTTTCACGACTGTTTGTTCCTTCGTTTTTCGCGCCTTTTTGGCACTAGGCTTCTTTGTCTCAAAACTAACAGAAACAGTTCCTTCCAAACCTGGCGTCCCACACTCTCAACGAAGCCTTGACCTTGCGTTTTCTTGACGCCAGGACGTTGAAAGCAACGCTGTCTATTCACGCCGGAGCAGTCTGGCAGCAAGTTGTGTTGCACAGCGCTGCAAAAAAAACTGCATGTTATGGTGCCCCCTCTACTGCTCTCAGCGGTTGCCAGCGATGCCCATGTTGACACGCTGACATCAAGTCTTGAGACATGTGACGTCATCGCCCTGGTTCTTCATCGGATGCAAGGGGACAGTGTCATTGGCGCACCCTGACCCCAAGATTTTTCCTCCATGTCGGCCCTTTGCAATCTGCGTCCCTGTCTTTTGCTCAGCGGTGCCGCCTAGTGGCCGATTAAAAACACAAACAGCTTTTCTTGGGCTCAACTTGGCCACATCTCGGCCTTCAAGTCGGCGTCTCTTTTTTTCTTCACGCTCCTTTTCTGGTTGAAAAGCGCGCGCAAGCCACATCACCAACATGTGTTATGTTAGCGGTTTCAACGAGGAAACGGGCAACAACATTCAAAAACAGTGAACTCACCTCCAAAAATGTTGAACTCACAAGGTGCAAGAAGTCACATCCAAGGGCGCCAGCAAAAAAGTTCAGTCACGAGGTGAAGCTCACAAATCTCTAATGTCCGCATTGCAAGCCACAGATACATCCAATAAATACCACCTGATGAAAATGCAGCATGCAAAGATTCCTGCTTCGAAATCACCTGGCAGGGTCCAACGGCCAAACATGTAAAGTGCAGAGCCCACTCATTCAGATACCAAAGCCGGGACCTTGGATAGAGCGTCAGAATTTTGCATATACATGTCACATAGGTCACTGCGCACAAGCCAGACATGGGAGACACGGCGTCCACAAGATTCGGCACTGTAGAATGCATGACAGCAGGGATGTTATCCTCAGTGAGAGGCCAGCATACACGATTGCGAATGTTGCGCGCGGCAAGAGCTGCATTGTAATGTCCTGCAAAAAAATCTCCAGCATAGGCAACCAGCGCTATGATTTGGTAGGGCACCTGTGCAGGCTGAATCTTATCATTCAGGAACACATGAAGGTCAACGGTCTCCTGAGTGAAGTCAATCAAGCCAGTGTCAATCGTGCCAAGAAAACAGACAAGCTGAGAAGCAGTCAAAGTGCAACACGCATCTCAAACAATACATGCCACCTGAGAAGCATCATCTGCAATGGTCTGGGTTCTGGGTTCAGTGAGATGTTGGTAAAGCTCACGATGCAACAAGATCGTGGCAAATGGCATTGTGGTGGGCACTGTGTCTGTCAGGTATCTACGCTCCCAAGATTGACGCACCGCTTTGGTTCCAAGCCATGAAAGAAGAAAACACACAAATTCACTGTAGTCTTGATGGCCAGGATTGCGGATTTTGGCCCATTGTCTGAGTCTGTCCGCAAAGCATGCATGGGTGGAAAGACTGTTTGTCTTGTTGCCGCAATCACTAAGTAGGAAACAGCTGCGAGAAAGAAACATCCACATCACTGTGAAAAAAACCGTGATCAAGAAACAGGCATGATCAGCATTGCGCAGGACCATGGAGCTCAAGTTGCCAAGTACGACGATGAGTAGGGCTCATTTGGTCAGCTTCTGTACTTGATCCGCCAACTTGGACTGGCCCTGAGAGTGCGTCCGCAGTCGAACTCCCATGAGCTGCCAGACCGGCGATGGCACAGCTTCTGAAAGATCTCGTGGAGTGCATGTTGATTGAGGGAGAGGCTGTGAAATCTGATCACTGGATTGCCATGGGTGAGGTGGTGTGGGATGTCTCCATCATCTGTATCAGGATGTCCATGGAGATCGAGGCAGTTTGATATGGCCAACTCATGTCCTGAAGTATGATGAGGGATTCCACGCTCGAGGTCCATAGCTGATCCTCCTGCTTGGCCACCCGCTGAGATAACTGTGTCAACACGCCTTGAAACAAGTGCAATCTCAGAGGTGCATCCACTGCTCCCGTCTCCTTGTTGGCTTTCCAGGCCAGGCTCTCCTTGAGGATCATTGGCAGAATTGCATCCTGGGCTGTCGACATGAACATCACTGAGTCTGAATGGCTTGGATGTCCCGGTCGTGTCTGATCACCAATTTGGTCAGCAACTTCACAATCTGAGTCAAGTCTGCGTCGTTGTTTTGCGAGGAGGAGGGGGACGCTTCGGATTGGGTCGGCTTTGATCTCGACTTCGAAGATAGGCCCTCCCTCCTCCAGGTAAGGAAGTTCAACAGACACGGGCAGCTCCCAAAGTGAGTGCGGACAGTAGAATCGTCTGCAGAAAGTAAGCCACACCATGCACAGCCATGAGAAAGCTTCACTTGACAATGTGCAACATTAAAGGTGGCAGCGGATGGTCCTGCCTCAAGTGAGTATCCAATGTCGAGGTGGCAATCGGTCCTGTCAAAGTGAGAAGCTGTCCACAACACAGACATTGCCTGCGAAGCAAGCTGACAAAGTCTGGAGCATCAACGAATTTGTGAAAGCGTCGTCCCGTCAAGGTATCATGCACAAAGCCCACCACAGCAGCAGGGCAGCGTTCCAAAAGGCATGTAATCTGGTCCGGGTTGAGTGGACAAGAAGTGAAATCCAATCCTGCCACAAGAAATGAAGCATGCCCATCTGCCAGTATGGAATGCAAAGATGATGAGATTTCAGCTTGCCCACAGTCGGATTGCAAATGCAGCCATGGTCACTGTAAGCTTGTTGCATGAATTTCCGAGGATTGGGTTGACAGGGGTCGAAATCAAAAAGTTGCAGAGTCGAAGAATCGAAAATCCAGAACCGAGAATCGAGAATCGAGAGCAGCAGCAGCAGCAGCAGCAGCAGCAGCAGGAGGAGGAGGAGGAGTAAGTAGTAGTAGTAGTAGTAGTAGTAGTAGTAGTAGTAGTAGTAGTAGTAAGTAGTTGTAGTAGTAGTAGTAGTAGTAGTAGAAGTAGTTGTAGTAGTAGTAGTAGTAGTAGTAATAAAGTAGTAGTAGTAGTAGTAGTAGTAGTTAGTAGTTAGTAGTTAGTAGTTAGTAGTTAGTAGTTAGTAGTTAGTAGTTAGTAGTTAGTAGTTAGCAGCTAGCAGCTAGTAGCTAGTAGTTAGTAGTTAGTAGTTAGTAGTTAGTAGTTAGTAGTTAGTAGTTAGTAGTTAGTAGTTAGTAGTTAGTAGTTAGTAGTAGTAGTAGTAGTAGTAGTAGTAGTAGTAGTACCAGTAGTACCGCATAAGGCGGTGGCGGAAGTTCCCCAAATAAGAAACCTATAGGAAAGATTCGTTGTTGTGAGTCACAGATGGCAGAGCGAAGACACTGATGGACCGACAGGTGGTTGAGGTCTCCTCTCTTTCAATCCTTTTCTTTCTCTTTCTCTGACTATCTACCTACCTACCTACTTACCTACCTACCTACTTACCTACCTACCTACTTACCTACCTACCTACTTACCTACCTACCTATCTATCTATCTGTCAATCTATCTATCTCATCTGTCTATCTGTCTATCTATCTATCTATCTATCTATCTCATCTGTCTATTTGTCTATCTATCTTTCTTTCTTTCTATCTAACTAACTATCTATCTCTCTATCTCATCTATCTTTCTATCTATCTATCTATCTAACGATCAAACTATCTATCTATCTTTCTTTCTTTCTATTTTAACTGACTATCTAACTATCTGTCAATCTATCTATCTATCTATCTATCTATCTAGCTATCTAGCTGCTCATCTATCCCATCTATCTATCTGTCTGCCTAGCTATCTATCTTTCTATCTATCTCATCTGTCTATCTATCTTAATATCTATCTTTATATCTATCTATCTATCTATCTATCTATCTCATCTGTCTGTCTATCTATCTACCTATCTATCCAATCTATCTCATCTGTCTATCTGTCTATTTCTCTAGCTGTCTATCTATCTATCTATCCATCTATCTATTTGTCTGTCTATCTGTCTATCTATCTATCTAGCTGTCTATCCCTCCATCTATCTCTCATCTCAGAACCTATCTATCTATCTGTCTATCTATCTGTCTGTCTATCTATCTATCCATGTATCTATCTTTCTATCTGCCTATCTTTCTAGGTCTGTCTCTCTATCTACCTGTCTATCTGCACAAACATCCAAAAACGCAGCAATTCTGCGAGACATCCTCAATTCTTGCAAGTGACAACATCAAAAACGAAGCAATTCTGCGAGACATCTTCAATTTTAGCAAGTGACAACATCAAAAACGAAGCAATTCTGCGAGACATCCTCAATTTTTGCAAGTGACAACATCAAAAACGAAGCAATTCTGCGAGACATCCTTCAAAAACGAAAAGTAGAGTGCAGAGCTGAAGGCCTCCTACCATTGCGTTTTGACAATTCTTCCTGTCCATCTGTCTAAAGTACTGCGCCTGCCACGAAAAAGTGATGCCAGGTCATACGAAGTGCTGTACCTGCCACGCAAATTAACTTCAGCAAAGCTGAAGATCTGATGCTCCAAAATGTAACACCTCTCAAGAAATCAGCGCTGTGAGCTTTTAACAGCTCTGATGAGCATCTCTCTTGTACTGCACCTGCCACGTAAAATGCATCCTTGCAGATCCTCTTCAAATGTACCACGCCTGCCATCGCCCCTCTCTGCTTTTCAACTGTCCATATTGTCGGAAGTTTTACTTCTAAACTTCCTTTGAGTAGTAGAAGTAGTAGTAGTAGTAGCAGTAGTAGTAGTAGTAGTAGCAGTAGTAGTAGTAGTAGTAGTAGCAGTAATATTATTTCAATAGTAGTAGTACTAGTAATAGGTGTTGTAATTGTAGTAAAATTAGTTATAGTAGTAGTGGTGGTGGTGGTGGTAGCGGCGATTGATTGCGGAAACAAAGAGTGAAGACTCTGAGGCTGGAAGTCACAGAATGGACGAGCACAAAACAATCATTCTGCATGCTGACCATGGCAAGCCTTGTGGAAAACAGCTCAAAATTCGGGCCAACTTCGAAGTGCGATTGTTCAAACTTCAGGTAAAACGGAAATATCTTGCCCCTTTTTTCACCCTTTTGTACACAGAGCTTTGTCTATGCTCTCGAGAGCGCTTCGCCCAGTTTTCGGGCCAAGTCAGTAGCAGAAGGGCAAGCGCAGCGGCAAACCAACATGTGCAGTTGTGGGCGCCAACCCTTGCTTGCGCGCCCAGCTGAAGCAACAGTGAAACATGAGGGCAGGAGGGAAAACGCAGTGGCAAACCTGTGCAGGTGCGGGCGCTAACCCTTGCATGTGCCCGCAGCTCAAGCAACAGTGACACATAGTGGCGGAAGGGCAAACGCAGTGGCAAGCATAACCCTTGCTACTTCTGCTACTCCTATACTACTACTTCTGCTTCTAATACTACCAGTACTACCTCTACTTGAACGGAGAATTTGGAAGTTTAGACTCGTTTAGACTAACAAGTTCACAGCTGGGCTCAAAGCTGCTACGGTCACGCACCTTTATCTGAGGTCGATACCGCTGTCGACTGTTGAACCAAACAAAGACGGCTGCAGACATATACACATCTATACATGTCCACATACCATGAACTGTACACTTATCTGGTCACGCCTCCTGAGTAGGACTATGACCCTTAGTGTCTACGAATCAGATCCCGTGCGCAGAAGCCATTAGCTAAAGACATTGTGAAACACACTAGCTAAACTAGGTCTCTCAGTACATCTTCAGCATGATTGACTCAAGCCGTCATGTCTTGACTGTCAGTTGATGCTTGCCATCCAAGAAGTGAAAGTTCATACCACGAAGTGCTCTGTTCATCTTGTCTTCAGTTACAGGTTTAGTGAGCACATCTGCCAACATATCGTTGGTTCCAACCTTCTTGATCTTGAAGTACTTCTGGGCGACACGCTCTTGAACCCAATGATATTGAGTATCAACATGTGTGGCCTTTCCCAAGCCACGACGTGAACCCATTGAAATACCGGCACTTGCATCCATGAAGACTTGGTTCTCTGTCTTCATGCCCCAGTCCAAAGCTGTTGAAACTTCTCCCAGCAAGTTACTTGCACCACTCACAAGAGAGTAGTACTCTCTCCTGAGGATAAAGAAACAACTCCTTGACCTTTGGAATAGGTTTTGACACAACATTCACCTGCCATTAAGACGCCTCCTGAAACACTCTTCCTTGTCTTGATGCATCCAGCATGATCAGCATCAGTCCACATAGTGAAAGGGTCGAACCTGGACTGATGAAGGAAGAATTGTGCCATCCTTGGTCTATGCCGAAGGTACCTGGCAAGGCGCTTCAGCATGGTGAAATGCTTGACTGTTGGTCGCTGTAGAACTTGGGCTAAAGTTCTTGTAGCCACTTGTGGGTCAGGTCGATCCTGGGCAAGATAGGCTGCACGCATAGCCACTGATCTGTACAATGAAGCTTCTTCTGCACTTAAAAACTCCTTTTTTATTTCCTAAGGCATAAACCGAGTCACCCAAGACGCTTTCACACACCTCAAGTTTCAAGAAGAGAAGCTAAACATCGAGTTACGCAAGCCAACCATAAACCCCAAGCCAACACGTATATACAATATATATATATATTGGCACGCGATTACGCAAAGGGTTATCCAACAACAATCTACGAAGTCGACATGACAAGAAAAACATCACAAGTGAAACACAAGCGTCAACTGACTCAGCCTTTTTTTCTTGAGATGGGATGATCACGCCGCCCGCTTTCGTCACGGCCCCCACCCATATCTTATGTGGCGAGTCCGCTGCAGCCAATAGATCAAGGCTTTCCTTGAACTTGGCCACCACTGATTCTCTTGAATGTTCCCTTGAACAGATCAACATGGGATGATTGATGAGTCTCGAAGGAAAATCTGCAATGTTCGACAGGGATGGTACTCTACCAAACCAAGGAAAGCAGAAATTGCCATCGAGTAGAATGCCGGCCATCACACAAATCTTCGTAATGGCATAAGACTTCGAATATCCCTTGATAGGAGAAAATCTGGCACCTTCTTTGTCAATGTAAACCATCAATCTCGAAGAAGCAGTGATGCTGCCCCAAATCAACATAGCCAACACCACAGCTATGGCCTCCAGTTCACAAATGACGGTCTCTCGATCATCCTTTAGCAGTGTTGAGAGCTCCCCCACTGGTGCCAAGAAACCAAACCATTCAACAAGAGCGCCAGTGTCATCGAATAATACCGCTCCAATGCCTGCACCCGAAACAGGATCAAAGCTCGCATCCGTAAAAAGGAAGAAAGTCCTGTGAACATTCATCAAATCAAAACATCTCGGGACACCCGCAGCGAGTCTATCTTCCAGCAAAATCAACGAGTCAGTCAAATGTTGATCCGTCACCGCTGAAAAAGGTTGAGCATAGGCATGCCGTGTAATGTTCTGGAGTGCCACCTTCCCAATACGACCAAAAATGAAAGCATCACAATATCCCAACCTGCCCCTCAGCGTCAAAGCATCTTTCTTCGTCAGCTTATTTGCTTTCACAACTGCATGAACAAACTCAATGGATTCGTGCAAGCGCTTCTGAGTATTGCCAACTAGCAACCTTCCAGTTGCAGTGTAACTCAAGTCAACAATCACGCCCAATGCCGCGACCGAACTCGAGAAATCATCGCTCTTGGGCCCTTCTTTGTCAAAGGCCCACCCAAAAACGTCCAGCATCAAGCACAAGGAAGCTTGGGTGTTCATAGCAAGGGCAGGTGTTGTAAAGGATACAAAATCATCAAAATAGCAAGACATGGGCAAGGCCAAACACCTAGCCGCCAACCATTGCAAGAACCTGGCGCACCTGATGAAGGCGTGCACAGCACTCTTCGACCCAAAAGGTAGAGCTACTTGTTGAAACAAGGATGCACGACCCAACTTCGGATTAAAGATGGCGAGGTAGGCAAACCTTTTGGACTCATCATGAATAGCAAGCTGACGATAGGCCGACGAAAGATCAAGGGCCCTTCCCTTGAGTTCTGTGGACTTGCCGCACTTCCGAAGACCCTTCATCAAATACAAAGCCAGGGAGAAGATAACATCAGGCCCATCAACTGTGGCCTGCTCGTGCGATGTCACCGTAGAATTAATCTGACTTTGTTTCATATCATCAATAGGTCTAACCTTCTCCGACTGTATGATTGGGAACCTTCTAGACACAGTGAGACACAGTGGCTGTAGATGGCAAGCTTTCCCAAGAAAGGGGGCCAACCAACCAACTCCACTTCGACCATCGTGCGATTCCAAAGCTTCTCATCAGTGTCGGGGCCCCCGCAAGATCTTGTCAGATCAGAAACTCTCTCAAGCTCGCAGGCTGCATCTTGGAAGGCAGGACATGTGACTTTGGTGTCTCACCGACCAAAGAAAAACCAGATGCCAAATCATCTGCCAGAGTAACATCGTGATACCCCTCCTGCTCAATCACATGCTTCATAAGGCAAATTCTCTTCTTCTCAAGGATCCTACGCCTATCAAGCGACATAGATGCCTTGATACTTTCCTCTTTTTCTGAAAAGTCTTTTGCAAGTCGAAGCCACGACCCAAGCTTGGAGCAACGCATGTTCACAATGTCAACTGTACTCATAGTGGCCACTTTGTCACAAGCCGCCTCGACATCTTCCAGCAACCCTGAAAAATTTTCAAACGGATGTTCAGCGGACAGTGACTGACGAACAAAATCTTCAGGAGACCATCTAACACCGAAGACCCAATCATGACAGGCACCTTGGAACTCAGTCTCACAAAGCGCTATTGGCGAAGAATTGCAAGGACTGCTACATATGCAGTCCTCACCACATCCCAGGTCATGAACGTCTGATTGGTTTTCTGCAATCGTATCACTCAGTCCTTGAAGAGAAGGAGTCCTTTCCACCACTAGTTTTGTAAGACGGCTCACATCCCCATCTTTGAATGTCTTACGCAGCAGTTTTGAGTGTTTGGGAAGCCAAAAACGCTTTGATGCCAACTGTAGGTGAATACATACTGTAGTCTGGTTCTGGGCAACTGCAAAGGAAACTGATTGTGGGACATTTGAAAGCACCACGACAGAGGTTTTGTCGGTTGCTTTGCAGCTGCCAATGCTTGAAAATGTGAAGTTTTCAGCTTCTTGGCAAATTGTTGAATATTCGCCAACTTGTATTCACCAGCAATGGCTTCCAAAATCGTTGAAGCAAGTGCTTTCGCCAACATTGGAGTTTTTTCGGCCTCCAAAGATGTATCAAAAACACCATCCTTGACTGTCCACGGAGCATGCAAATGCTGGCCATCGCATTTGATGCCCAGACTTACAATTGAGCACTGATTTGAAGCAATGCAAGTACGTTTCAACCTCTGGCCCCCAAACATGCAGTTGTGCAACTCACAATAGAATGGTTGAAGGTGTTGCAACTTTTTCCAATAAGAGGTGCACCACAACAGACTCGTCCAAGGATTTTCGACGGTCCATGCCTTATTTTTGGCATGGAGCTTCAAGATCAGTGTTGACATGTAGCTGTACAACCTGTTTGCCAAACGAACCCTTTGCAAACTCACACCGCGAAGCGTAGGAAGTCCATCAGGCCACTTGTATGTGCGGAGGACGGGAGGTCCGTGCTGTCTTCTGTTTAGACGCCGAAATCTAGCAGCAGATGCCGTGCCACAAGGCACACCAAAATGTACCCAAAGACACTTTTCATCCAATGACCATTGTTCCACCAGATTTTGGTTCTCTGAATCCGTCAAGTCAAGGCATACAACCTTGACCCTTTGCTTGCCAACTTTGTGATCAACTCTAAAGCTGTCTGGGAAAAAATGCTTCATTGCAAATGTCAAGTTGCCTGACCCACAACAAAGCTCAATGCAGTCCTGGGGGGATCCACAGTTGCTTTCGCACCAGCGTCATTATCCACAGATTGAAAAGGCCTCTTCTTTGAATTCTGTGATACATTTTTGGCGTCAAGCCGCTGTCACTTGTGTTCGCTTTGAGGGTGCTGCTGATAGCACTTAGGAACACAGCATACGTGCTTCCTTGGACAAGCATCACCTTTCTTGCATGTATTGAGATTGTATGCAAAACATATAGGCTCATTCTGAGGCGTACGCGAGTGCATGCCCTTGAGAGCTTGAGGAACCGGATCGCGCTTGCCCTTACCAGCACCCTTCTTGATTTTCACGGGAGGACGTTTGGGACCTGCATCATCTGGACCATCATTCTTTCTCTTCGTTGGTTTGTCACCCTTATCGCCTTTGTCACCAGGTGTAGTGGATTGCACTGGCAAAGGAAGCATGAAATAGGTGACTGATACATCATGTTCCAAACGACCCACCAGAGGATCAAGCAATTTCCCTGGACCCGGACCAGGTTTGACAGGCCCAGTGTGAAGTTCACCAAGTCTCAACAAATGCCTGCCTGTCAGCTCTAAGCAGTTGTGTCTGAGAAATTTTTTGGAAACCAGGAGCCGGTGTCTGAGAATACAAAGCAAACAACCTGTCAGTCCAACTTCGCATCACTCTGAGATCCAAAGCTAAAGACCGACGTTGAATAGCTTGATACAATGCTAAATCTGAAGCAACAGATATTTCCATCTTAGGCTGCTGCTCTTTCAGGACCAAGGTTGTCTTCGTCGAATCAAGTTGTAGCTCCTTATCTGGTTTCGCACCTGCCAGTTCCTGCTGACGAGAAAGACAACGTGCCGGACTGATGTATGAAATCTGATTCTTCTCAATCATACTTGTACAAAGGTCATACAATGCATGTGCTGGTTCAAGGGGGCCACTGATGTCTATACCACGCAACAAAGCCCTCTGTCTTGTAAGTCGTGCCTCACGCTCCGGTGGAGCCATACGCCTAATGCCCCCTTCCTCACCTTTTACCACTGTCTTCAGATTATGAATCATCAATGTTTGAGCCTCGAAAAAAATTCTTTTGAATGCTGACATGTCCGCAATGGTAGGATTGATGCCAGGACGAATACCACCCAGGAAAGTTCGAATGTCTGCATCTTGAGCTGTTGTCCCAGGTGTAGTAATCGCAAAACTCAACTTGGAAAAAGTGCCCATGTTATAATGCTTCAGAGCATTAATCCAGGGATCAGACAAGCCAGCTTCTGACGCCTGTTGTTCGAAGGTCGCTTCCGAATCAAGAATTGTAGACATCGACATGGCGGCCCGGGATGCAGTATCTTTCAATCAGACAGGGAAACAGAAACATTTCTAAAGAAACAAATCCTCATTTTAGAACGGGAAAACCAGGCGACTTTTTGCTTGCAAGTAGGGGCGGCAAAACATAAGAAAAAGTCGCCTCGAAGATCCGGGGAATTTCGATCATTTTCAAGTCAATGTAGACTGCAAAGCTGGAAGAGGCAATTGCCTACTGAAATTTGCAAGGGTAAGCTATATATGCTTGATGTCTAAGTCAGCTATCTGACACATCAACCACCTTGGCTTTCCATGATGGCCGCCTTAGCCCCTTTGAGCACATATATCACAAAGCTCTCATTGTGAAGGTGCCCCGGGCTTTCCCAAGACCTCGGGGCTTTCCCCACACAGAAAAACTTCTTCTTGACTTCTGAGACATGAATCAACTCATGACTGAAATAAAAAGACATCGGCTCTTCAGCATGTCATTGAAAATCTTGAAGCTAGAAACACTCGCTGCTTTTACTCGGACCACGATCCATGAGCAGACAAGCACTTTTGGGCTTTCCCTAGTGCAAATAACTAATCTCCACCAGAAATCTTCTGACGCTTACGTCTGTCAGCCAGTGAAAGCAAAGAGGCTGCCATCTGCCCTGGAGTGCTAATGACTTCGCCTTTGAAACAAATGCCGCACCGAGCAAAAGTGGTGGAGCAGCCCTCTTCCAAATATGTGAAAGTTTTCAGAGACACCAATCTGCCGCAAGCTGTGGACGCTTCAACACGGCCACAACGATGCACAACCTTGCTCTATCATGGCGTTCTTTTGGACTGAACGGCAATGCGAGAATGTCTCTGCATCGCATGGTAGCGACGTATCTGCTACCGCTGCCTCTCTGCAAGCACCGATGCATCATCTCACACCTGGCACAACACGTGAACTCAGTTGGAAAGCTGATGCGATTGCATTGAAACCATGATTGATACCAATTCAAACGACATGAATTATGCAAACAACTTTGAAAATATGATGAAAATATGACATCATACATGCAAAAAAATGTGTTCAAAAGCAAACTTTCAGTGTACAATGACACGCCTGATAGCTGCGCAGAGACATGGATACACACCTGAGCAAGCAATTGGACAGCACAATTTCAGTGGACAATCAACAATTTGAAGAGAGCAAACTCAGAAAAAAACTTTAAAAGCTAGAAATGCCAAAATCATCATTTTATTGATCAACATCCCAAACCCCTCCCAAAAAAAAATCAACAAAAAAACATTTTTTTCATTGATCAATAAAATGCACCCTCAATTCTGATGATCCAGATGTTGATCAACAAAAATCACCACAACTTTTTTATTGATCAACATTTGAAACCCACCAACTTTTGTTGATCAACATCCTAAACCCAATATTTTTGTTGATCAATAAAGGGGAACAAAACTCTCGCCAAATTTTTGGCAGAGAGTTTAGGATTTAGGGTTTAGGGTTTAGGATTTTAAGATAAAAAAATAAAAATAGAAAAATATTTTCATATTCTACCAGATTTTTTTGTTCCAAAGTCTTGCGTGTGACACACCCCTGTCCATATTTCACAAGAATTTCCATGACCATGTATGTGTTTTTAAGAGTTGCAGAAACGTTCACATGACAAATCACACATGCAAAGTCAACATGATTTCAATCTGTACTTGATTCAACACAAAAATCGGCGACGGCTTGCAACCATCGAGTGCCCGTGCTCATGGTGCAAAGAGTGGCAGCCTTAGGAGCAATGGCTGGTCAATTCACAACTGTACACATGCCGAACCTATTGATATTGAATTCATGAACCTTTGCTGCACTGCAACTTACAATTGAATCATTGGATCAAAATTGAACGATACAGGTGTATGAAGACTTATTGACATAACCATCATGATATGTAGATCTCAATGGACACTTACATTTCAATCTTGTCAGCACAGCTGAAACCCAACACCTTTTTTTTGCGCAGCCGAGATCTTTCCCACCAGAACGACCCGCAGCTGAGCTCGCAGCTGCTCCGGCGCTGCTACCTGCTCTCTTGCGCTTTGCGCCTCCCCGTTTGATGGGGGATACTATTCCCTTCTGCTCTGAGTTCCTCGCGGACCTCCTTCAGGTCTTCCAATTAGGGCGAGATTCCGTCTGGCAGCGGTTGCAGATCCATCCCGCATCTTGAAGGGAAGGCGCGATCTCTTCACGCACCCGCTCACTTCGGCGCTTGCTACCAGCCGCACGAAGTAGCTCTCACCACTGCCAGCGCTGGCCTCGAAGGTAGCCCTGCGACGTGCCCTGGCTTATCCAGCTCCTCTAGATTATCCTTTACTTTCCATACGGATCCGGAGTTAAACGTCCCTGGTGCCATCCTGGATCTTCTCTCGCGCCGACGATATCTCTGCATTAAGCCTGGCACTGCAGCCTGTGTTTCTTCGCTCGTAGTCTCCTCCGGGCTTCCCGGACCATTTGAGGAATCATCCTCGAAGATTGCCCCGACTGAATTTCAGGGCGTCTCTGGCCTGCCCCTCGGCCTGACGGCAGGCCTCAGCTTTGTCAAAAGCCTCGACCACCTCAGAGAACACGTGTTTCCGAGACGAGCTTCTAAAACACTTCCGGCTGTGGCCGCATGGTCAAGCAGCCTACGCAGCGAATGGAGCCTCATTGCTCGAGCTTGTATCGCAAGCTTCCTCTGCGAGGTCTCCAATCTTTCCAACTCAACTTCTTCCTCCGCTGAACTCACCCGCCACTAAGCGGTTCAGAACCTCATTTGAAAGCTCAGAACGCCCCAAGTCCTGGGAGATGGACTTCTCAAGGGCGGCCCGCTCACCTTCCTTGGTGGCGGCCTCTTTCTCTAAGAGTTTGTGAGCTCCCAAGAGAAGACACTCAACAGCCCGTTGATAGCCCATAGGCCTGTGAGCCCAAATGGCTACAAGCTTGAGCTCCTCCTCCGTGAGGTCCTGTAGAGGATCGACCGCGCCTGCCGGCGAATCGCCTGGCACGGCCGCAGGTTTAGTGTAATCTCTAGCCTAGACATTTCAAGATCAAGCCCAAGATGTGTCCCAGATAGGGTCAAGAAAGCTTTCTTAGTGAAACCTAGCCTAAGATGAAGCCCAAGATGTGGCCAAGATAGGGTCAAGAAAGCTTTCTTGGTGAA
>DF242900.1:0-48529 GCA_000507305.1 Breviolum minutum Mf 1.05b.01 | reverse complement strand
GCTGTTGTGATGTTTCCGTTGCCTGTCAGGTCCATCATTTTTGCTTTTGCACAAATCAGTGAAGTGTACCACAAATCTGAAGTGTACCAAGTTAACAGAGCTGATGCTTGGCAGGGTCGCACAAATCGAGAATGTGTACCGATTTTGGCTTGAGCCTCCAAACGTTTTTTGATCCAGGGCTTAGGCCGGCGCTTAAGGCGTTCAGCCGCACATGCGCATGGGCTTTGGAAAATAGCAGATCGTTGTTGATTAACAAACTCCTGGACCAAATTTCCCTTTGATTGCAGTGCTTTGCAATGTTTAAGTCGGTTCAAACGTTTTTTTAATCCTAAACATGTTTCTTGATCCAGCCCTGTTAAATCCAGTCAATTCTTACACCTTTTTCTCAACGGATCTCGTTGCACCTCATCATTCTCGTAGAATCTGTCATCTCTGCAGTTGGCCAATGCCATCGAATTCGTGCTTCCACGAATGAAGCTATGACCTGGAAAAACACCGAATCGAAGCTTTCGGACAGAGATTTGAGCGAGTTTTCTCAACGAAATCTACGACATCTGTGGAAAATCGAAAAGTTATCTAATCACGGGAAAAAGTAGCACCTCCAATTGCGCTCCCAAAAGATATCAAGATGTTTCCAGTATCCTCTGTTTGGCAGTATCTTTTTTATATCACATCACAACCAAACATGGAAAAAGCCTTGGATTGTTACGGCTCAAAGAGACTGACTAGGCAACAGGTTACGACATTTGCCCACATTTACATCAGTTAACCTGGCTACATCGCTACATTATGTTTCACTGAGAACCCAGGCGATCCGCAGTAGCAAAAATATGGTACTGTGGGCGTAGTCCTGCAGAATCCAAAAAATGACCGATACGCATTTTTTTGGGAAACAAAACCACCATGTGGACGATTGAGTTTTTGAATATTCTCGCCTGGCCGCCTGCAACATGTTGCAATTCACCTTTCAATCTAACTCTCACCATCAACATCCCCCCGGTCTTGCCACAAGCCGTGAAACAGCAGGGCTGGCTGAGTCTGGATGAACCTGAAAGAAGTGACTATGGTGAGGTTATTAATACTTGGCGTATGGGGCATTGTTACCGGCTTTTTTTCATATGGCAAGAAATGGCAAATGACCACAACAAGCAAAACCACTCAACCAACATCTCAAACTTCTCTTGGTTCGCAGCCATGGTCTTCAGCCACTTCCGCTTTTCTCTGGACCTCTACATTGAAGTCAGTCATCACTGAATCGTCAGTCAGAAAATATGTGTGCCCAATACGTTTCTGTCATCTGTCCTTTACGATGCCACCCCTTGCCTAGATTGTATTACCGGCGGGTTGATCATCTCTCATCCCAACATTCAGTTGACAAACAAACCCCGCACCAGTTGATGCATCCTTCAAAATCCATTCCACAATTTACAAAACTATACACACACACTATTCTA
Organism: Breviolum minutum Mf 1.05b.01; assembly: GCA_000507305.1. Lineage (NCBI taxonomy): Eukaryota > Dinophyceae > Suessiales > Symbiodiniaceae > Breviolum > Breviolum minutum. The sequence goes on along the minus strand of DF242900.1, from coordinate 47,075 downwards.
AATTATACATTTATACTATATACAGTAACGCTTTGATCATCCCAACCAGTACAATATATGTTGCGTCAAAAACAGGTCCACGGTTTCGACATCTGTCTTGGGTGCAAACCATGTGCGATCAGGCCATTCGGAGGTCAACAACAGGTCCACACGTTGACCTCATCCGGGGGCAAGGGACTCTACCAGGGCTAGTTGAGAGACAGCAATATCTGCTGCAGGCATCTTTTGTTGAAGCACATTTTAAGATGCATCAGGTACTGTATATAGATATATAGTACTGTATATGGTACTAATCAGGTGGTAAAGTATGGTAAAGTACTACTTAAGCATCCTCCTTCAAAAGGTCCTTGGGTGAAATAAAGAAGTCCACGCCACATGAACAATCAAGATACATCATGATCATCGTTGTCATCGAGTCTTTGATTCCACAAACAAGCACTGTTACAAATCTTCACACCTAAGAAGCATTTCACTATGGAATTCTGAACTTTACTCACTCCGGGTTCCCACTAAACTGTCTACAATTCCAGTTTTGATATAAAAAAACTTGAACCATCATCAAAGTTTCATTCATCTCATCCTCCAGATCTTTGAGTACATCATCCCAACTCGTTCCGTTCAACATCTCGAAACTGCGCCTCTTCGAAACAACTTCTCCGCTTCTTTCTCTAAGCGTTGAATGGCGATTTCCGTGTAGTTGGCACCTGTGAAGAGACCACCTTGGAGGTGCCATGTAGCCCCCGAAACAATCGACAATCTCGGTGATGGGTGAGAGTGTGTGGTTCAGAAATTTTGCAAAATATTGTAGGTCGATTTTTTTGCTTGACATGATTTACTGTAATCGTCTGGAAAAATGGGTTCAATATTATTGTATCTTCTTGTTGTGATAAGATGATAAATATATATAATTAAACAATATGATATGATAAGTAGTAGTAGATAGTGGTCAATGCAAATGTGAATCTCATCAACCACAGTCGTTTGGACACAATCATTCACATGCGTAAATTCACAATTCTCAAATGTCAGTATTTTCATCATCCCTCACCGTGTATCTATGTTTTACTATGGATTTGTTTGAAAATTTGAATGCCAGCAAACCATGTTTGGCCTTTTTTTGAAAATGTCCACATCTCGTTGATATCTTCGAAGAAGAAACATCAGTTGATTCATTGGTCTATGAGTCTATCACCACAAGTCTGTATCTTAGCTGCCACCCGACTCGCCAACGAGAGACGTCCCCACTTCTCCTTGTAGATCACAGGATCAAAACCTCATCAAGCTCATGCCATTGACAAGGAGCCCATTGACGTCCAAGAAAGACAGGTCTCTAGGTTTCTTTTGAATCAGGGAAGGGATGAGTCTTGACCTCGTCACTGGGGGTTCAAATACCTTTAGCTAAAGACTGGATTTACAGGGATCTTTCGCCTACGTATCTATGGGTTGGTAAGACTCGGCATGAATAGTCTTGGGAACCAGGAAGTTGGAAGTGACTTGGCAGTTGACATCTCTGCGACAGCCGGCACTCTTCCAAAATGATGCATCCCCTGTTTGTTTGGAAGCAAATTTTGGTTGAGGGGCAGCCAGAAAGAAAGGCCACATTCAAACCTTGAATCTCAGTGATGCCACAAGAGCCCAGGAAGCTCAAATTCTCCTGGCATACAACCCAAAGTGATCTCGACAAAGAATACAAAAGATGTTTGAATGTCACCACCTAAGCACACCGGTTTGATTGATATGTTTTGTCAAATCAAGACGGCTCTATTTAATGTCTATATCCACAATCGAGCATATCAGTATCAAACAGATATCATGGCATAGCAGCCCCAACACAAAAAATAAACGGTCTTTGGATTCCTTGTTGCTCTCCATGCTCCAATGTGTTTCACGATAATAATCTCAAATCTAGCACAAAAAATCACTACCAAAACTCTTGAAGCACATCAAACACCAAGCACGTTTCTCATCACATCACATGACCCTATTTGCAACAAAAACGGGAATGGGTTTCCGGTTTCCTGCTTTCTTCCGCGAATCTGTCCCATCTGCAAAGCTTGGGTTCGGTCCGGTTCGGTCCTGCAGGTCCACGGGACGCCGGGTCTCTTCCACTTTGCGAATGAAGACTTCCTGAACCAAGGGGACTGAAACCGAAGAAGTATCCAATTAGCTTTGAGCCTTCAGCATTTTAAACAAGTCTTTTGAAAATTTCAAACTGTAAGATAGATCATGCTGGCTGTTGAACTATTCCACCTACTGTAAATCGATCTTTGGGAACATATCCCTATCGCAAATTACCTTGCTAACCAGGTTCTGGGTTTGAGGGGGACGTCACGGAATCCAAGTCTTTTCAATCTTTCTCAAATGCCAAGACACTGAGGTATTGTCAATGAAATAGACGGGTACCGGCATCTTTCGACCCTCTCTGCCAACATACAGACCCAATCGACCAATCTGCTCATTGGGAGAAAAGAAGTTGCCCACGGCCACCACAAAATCCACCTCATTCCTGTTGCACTGGTGGTACTGTTGATAAACCTGAACTTCTGTGCCACTTGCGGTATGTAAATGCACAACAAACTGAATAAACAATGATATAGAGAGAGAGAGAGAGGCATAAACAAGCGAAGAACCTGTTGCAGAATTTTAGCTATCAATAGTATCAAAAAATGTGCCAACAGAACTCCAATAGAAGAAAGTAAATAAATCAATATGGAAAATTTGAAGCTAAGTCATCCAACAAAAAGTTATTGCTTTCGGCTGCCCTGCGGCCAAAACATTTTTCAGGGGGTGGAGGGATTAAACTAATCCCTAGAAAGCGAAATGTCACTATCCATCTCCGTGCAACAAACCTGCTAAAGTTTCAGTTTGTCCACCTCTCTATGCATCACAAAAGCCTCCGGCAGTCCTGATTTCTAGCAACTTTCGGTGTAGCACATCTACTTGGCCACATAAATCTCCGCAGCATAAAATGGTCAAAGATTCTTTTCCTTCCAACCGTGTCCTGATACAGTAAGACATTAAAGGTTTGGAGGAATCAAATCAAAGACTGCTTTGGCATGGATGGTCACATGTATCATCTATCTATGTTTAAAAACCTTCCCAACGATGTCGCTTGCCTTGCTCATTACAAACTCAATGCAGTTTAGAGATGTTTCGAAAACATACTGAGCTAGGCGACCCCTTTCTGCAAAATCCGATCAGCCAAGAAACAAATGCTTCACAGCCTGCGCATTTTGTCATGGAGGAAAGTCTTGTGGCAGCAATGTGGAGAACACACACTGATGGCTGTCCATGTAGTGACTAAGCTTTTGGTCGAAGCTTTTCACGCGCTTTGGGAACATGAGGGAACCAACTTAGTGGGCTGCAGATCCTCAACTTAAAAGATGCAATAATATTCCTGTTCGCTATTGCTGTATAGAAGGGGGTGGGTTATCCCCCAAAGCAAAAGAAGTAGCAACTCAAGATCCGCCTCTTCTGGCGGTTGAGGTCGAGGAAACGGAGTGACTGCACCAGCCAAACCTGGAGTACCTGGAGTAGAAAACTGTCTTGCTTGAAGAAAGATATACTGTATAGATACCTTTACCACCCTGGTCGCAATGTCACTTGTAACATGAAATCTTTGACTCCCTTTGGGTCAACGTAGTAGACAAATTCACTTTTGGGGTATCCCACAAATACTTGTGCAATGAATATCAACATGCCTTTTTGTATGCCCAGCCTGACTCTGAAAGACGCTTGAAAGGCGTGAGAGGAGTGAACTCCTGTGACTGAAGTCTGATGTTGAACTGTTAAAGACCAAACTCACAAAAAAAAAAAAACTTTAGACTGACCGTTGGTTCAGCTCCCTAGTCAAGAAAGTGCAGGAAACACGGAAACATCGACAAATATACAGTCTAAATGTCTTTCGGCTTGATAAGAGTTAGTTCGTAGTCAAGAAAGTGGTGCTGTGATGCCTGTACCTTTTACATCCTTTTACTATTGGCCATCCATCAAACCATGAAACACGGTCATACTACCAACTTGAATATTGAAGGGTCAACGACCACTCAATCCTTCAAACATGTGTAATTCATTCAGACTCTGAGTAAATGTTGTTATCATTGACAACTTGCGAAAAGATTCTAACATGTCCCATACTTCTGATGCGATCGTTTTTAGTCCTGCACTTTAACCTCCGTCTCATCCACTTCTGATTTGGACATTGCTAATCATTGGCAGGCCCAACATCAAGCATGTAATGGGATAGCTGTATAGTCCTCTTTCAGTATGTTAACGTTGGGATATCTAAAAGAGCTCATGTTATCAACAAGTTATCATGCTTGCTTGCAGTGGCACCTATGTCAAAGACCTGGGGAAAAGGCAAACACTCTTTTGGAGTCAAATAGATGCAAGAGGCGGCTAAAATCATTGCTCTACTTACCTTGTTCGAAGCAGCTAAGGGGTGCCGTCTTAATCACTACACCGTGACTAATTGCGCATGACTATACACGTACGTACGTTATATACGTTATATATATATATACACCATCAACTTGTGTCACTGGACCTTTATTTGTAACTCCATTCAGAAATTCAAATGTGTAATTCATGTAAATTCCACTTGTTGCCACCATGAAAGTTCTTGTCAAATTGTTGCTTTTGGACCAGTGCCGGCCAACAGGATGCGGGTGGGATGCTCAAGAATCCACAGCTGACCATTGAGCATAAACAGTACCAGTTCCAAGAAAAATAAGAATGAGAATCGGCAAAAATGGCAGCAGAATACCATCAACTAGTTTGGGCATCTCAATTTCCCAACATAGTTTATATCATCAACTTCCTCACTTCGTGAGTGCATCTCCGTTCCACAAAAAACAACGGCAAAGTAAACAGGTTGAAACTTTCAAGCTGGCGCCTGACGGCAAAGCTCAACACAAGTTCACAGCTTTTTGCTCTAAATGAAAATTGAATACATTGGACACATTGGTCCACATGTACAAATCGCCTTGTGAAACAATCTCATGCAAAGGGCATGATGTGAAAAACATAAAGTTGCAAGTACTCTCCACGAAAAACAATGATTTGTTGAAAAACAGTTGAAAACTCAAATAACTACGAGTACCTCTTAAAATATCATCTGTTCAAGTTCAATGTCCGTTTTGGAGAGTGCTATCAACATCTATAGCCGAGTCCATAGTCACGACAGTTCTACGACTTCATTTTGATAAACTCTGGCCGCAACGACTTTCTTCTCTGAGGTAAATGGACAAAAGTTGTTTTTGAAATGTACTTTGCCTCGAATAATCACGCCAGCTGCAAATTCCATTGGACCTTCCACTTTCAGTGATGTACAGTCTTTTAAACTGGGTACACCATTCGGAATCAACTTCTCCAAAGCGTCCACAAACTTGTAGAGATCATCCAATTTCACCAAGGGTGGAACTCCCTTACGCTCCGGAATCAACTCGATTCGGAAGTCCTGAAAACTGAAAAAATGGCGATCAGTGTGTCACTGTTGATGCAAAATGATGAACATGAAACCTGTATCAAAACGTTCTCCAACTGATTAGATACGGAGAAGTCTTACACATACAATTCTGACACTTGATTAGCCTTATCAAGCTGACAAATTGGTGGTAACAATATGTAACAATAATAACGCACGCGCAAAGCTGATATATAGCACGGTGCATAGGAAGGGGATGGGTTAACATCACACCACATCATCAAGACGTTCATGGGATGCTCGGAATCCAATGAGACTGCAGCATCTTTCAATCACACACCCATCTAACCTCACCCAATCACCCACCCGAAACGCCTCCGTCAGTTTATAGGCATCGGATCTTAGGGCCAACAAATCATCACACTTCTTTACCGGAGCAAAACGTGATCGTGGGATCTTGATCGCTTGAGCTCCTACGGTCGATGAGAACAAGATTCTACGGTCGATCACGGTATTTCGCCATGTAATTGAGGTCATCTTCCTAAATCACCATCGAGGGTGACATGCTGGTGTCATTTATAGTTACTCACTGGTTAGTGTAAGATAACAATGGACAATCTATGAAACTCCCAGTCTCAGACTCCTCGATTTCGATGCAAAATACTAGCATACTGATAAAAGTTGATTTACAAAACACAAAAAGCATTGGATTCCAGCTTACAATCTTAGAGAAGCTGGATGGAGGAAAAAAACACTTTATTTACCAACCTCCATTTCCTGGTCATTCAAGGCAATCCCACCATAGACCACTATTTGCAATGAACTGGAGCAGGGTTGTTATAAATCGACCCAAAACTGTTTTTTATATCGATGAAACTTCAACAAATTGTGCCACATGACTGTTTAAAGTCAAAAGATTCACATCACTACATATATATACGTATATATATATACATATATCGTTTGCAAGATTTATCGTCAGCATCTTCAACTGTTTCAGAGTTGTTTGAGCATCCTTCAAAGCACGAAATTGCGGCACCCATGGCAGTTTCCAACTGGATCACTTTCGTGGATTTCTTGTCGCGAGGATCCACCGTCTTGTCATTCTTCATGACCTCAGTGGGGAAAATGGCGGCCAACGGCCAAGACTAAACAACACGATTGGAAAGGCAAACATGGAAACATCAACAAGCCTTCAACAGCCTGAATAGCCTCTTGCCCCCAACAATTACTCCTTCGTATCAAGTGGCTGGTAAGGGAAGGGCTCCGCCACTTTTGTCAAACAATTCTTTCAGCTTCCCCAGATGCACCCACAGATTGTTGGTGTTGAAGTAGGCGTACTTCGACACATCCTCAGAAGTTGTCCAAACACGCTGCACAATTGAAACAGTGCAGGTTCCTAGCCGCAAAATATCGGTTAAAACGGATTTGAACGAAGTCAACATTCAGTTCGGGTCAGCAGAAATTCACCAAACAAACATGATCAACTCCCATGAAGAAAATCTGCAAACCACGGAAAGGTGTTTTTGTGTGAGTGGTCCCATGATAAACATTGATGAACCATACCACCCTCCCTGTCCTGAAACGCCTTTTCATCCTCTTTCGGACACTGAGCTGATTCGCGGAGAGTGAGACCGGCACCCTTGAGAGTGGCTAAATGTCCTGACGCAAGCTGAATTCCAATGTAAAAAGACAGATATAAAGAAGTCATTGGTAATAGGATCATGACCCCCTCCTACAGTAGCTAGTGGAGCTTGTGATGTTCTGCGTTGTTCTGTTTAATCAAGAAAAGCAAATGAAAGTTTATAAAGCTCTTGGATCTGGGGCTGTTCGCAAGACCGAAAGCCACCAAGAACATGTATCAGCAAAATGAACACTGCTGCGCACAGGATCAATATGTTTGATCCGCTAAATACGCACAGGAATGCACACAGCAGGATTGTATCACTATAGACACAATTGGGTTGATGACCACATGAATGAATTGTAAGTATGCCTTCACGCAAGATGTAGCACAAACCTGGGTGGGTGTGTTTTCTGTAAATGTTCACCCTCCTATGAGAAATAGATGATGCTATTAAACTACAAACATGTCCTGCAAAATCAGCAGGAAAACTTTGGAATCCATCAAAAAGCATCGCGGATTCATACCCTCCCTGAAACTAACCGTTCGCCTCTGAAAATAGGCCGGCCCCCAAAAGGAAAGTCCAGTTTCCAACCCCAGTGTTTCAGGTCCTCCTTTCTTATCAGCATCTGTGCGGGCGGCCACTTCCATCAGAAAAGGCGCGCCTGCGGTGCTTTAAGAGTTGAGTCCGTCATCGGAGGTCAAAGGACGCAATTTCAGATGTCCAAACATGAAATCGGACGCCTTGGATACTCCGAATAAGTTCTGCACACTATATGTAATATACGTTGTATATATATATATATTACGTATATATAATACATAGTGTAATACCTGATATCCTTCATCCTTTTTGTGATGCATTTTGCTATATTCTATCGTTTTCACTCTCCGGACATCTCTGCGGTCGACCCCTCCTACCACCTTGCTTTAAAATGCCCTGCCTGACTGTGCGAAATAAGTTAAGAGTTTCAGATCCAATGTAGCTCCCAAATTGTCAGAGTTGGAGACAAACATGTACTTCACTCCCTGGCTGTGAAAGGTTGAAGAAATCGAATAATGGGAGATGCCATATTGAGTCAGATTTGGGTATGAAGACTATAGGAAGAAAGAAAGTTTGATGTCTGGGTTTGAGAGAAGGAAAACTGGGGTCTGTGAGATGACAACTAGATTCATATAGCACTAGATTCAGTCCAGCAGTCGACCCAAAATGGAAAGAACTTGCAAGTGCAGGAAGCAGCCACCAACGAGAAAACCTGAACAAAACATGGCTTGAACTCGGAAATCGTGCGCAAGATATGTGCATATATTATATTTGCAAACAAAAATGGCACCGCAACAAAAAATGCTTTTAAAAACATCCTTGAAACCAACATCAACCAACCAGAACCAAATAAGAGCAACGAGAGCGCCTCAGCCAATAGGCGATCTAAAGCACCACTGCCCAACATGGCAGGATAAAGATCTCCATGTCCCGGAGGGCCTTTGTATCCGACTGTTTTCCATTGAGAAACATATCACTCTTAAGCCGAAAGTAGAGGTATTTTTGGTTGAAACATCAGAAATTCAGGAATTTGGAAATGGCCATGGTGGGAATCCTCCTCTTTTTGAAAGGGAGTTGTAGGGGGCAAGCCTTCTGGTCCCCCAAAACCAACCTCTTCATAAGCCAGGGGTCCCCGATGGTGTAAGAACGGACCAACCTGAAATCCCAAGCCATTCTGGAAAACAAACAAGTTCACCAGTGTAGTGATGTTGTTTGGCCAAACTAGTCCATGGAAGGACATGACTTTTCAGCTCTGGAAAAACCTAGTGAAAAAGTGTTGGAGGGATCTTCGTCAGGGGCTCACCTCTGAGTTCATGTTTCTCACCTTATATGTTGCATTTACTGCTTGTAACCACCAAGCACAAATGTAACACTCAATCACACATATTCCAGTGTTCAGCTTGATTCCTTCAAAATTTGCCCACCACTCCATGGAGTTCAGGAAATTGATCCTTACACCAAGGTACACCATTCATGACCTGGATCTGCTGACCACACGACTGGCTTCAAGTTTTCAGCCGTCACCTGTTTAAGGAAGGCTGGTGTGGATAGAACGCCTAAGGCATAGAGATGTCACAAAATGCATGGCATTTTTTCCGTTCCTCAATTCAAACGCAGGACATCTCAGAAGACTCACGACTGGAAGGCCAACACTGCAAATAAGTGAATGTTTGTCACACTTTTCCTTCTCGGCAGCTTCCTTCGTTTTCAAAAGATCGACTTTTCACCTCTCATTTTCCATACCAATTTTTTGTGTCCATTCCAGCCTTGGGTGCTTTGTTTTGCACAAATTCCAGCTTGTCTCCAGTGCCCAAATCCGGATATTTAGCTAAAGCCCGCAGAGTGTCTGCCGAAGTGGAGAAGGAATTCCTGGGTCATGGATCAAGCTTCAAGCGCAAAACTGTTGCCCATACATCCGATTGGATGACACCCACGGTGATGTTCTAAAGCCAAGAATTGATGCGTTCAAATTATCCAAACATTGGCTTTCAGTCAGCCTCAGTTAGCAAAACTTCATGAGTCGTTTCTCCCTACAGTCATGTTAGGGGGCTTTGGTCTAATTGACCAAATTTGATGCTGCAAAGACTCATAAGCATGAACTTCAGGTCTGGCATGCTGTAAGTCTTCTTCATCCAATCCACCTGCCCGCCGAAACAAAAAAATGGGTGTCGCTTTGAAGTTTGGGAACATCCCAAATTACCCTGGCAACCAAAACCCAATGGATTTTAGAGCCGGTCAATATGTCCCAATCTGAGAAACATAACACACAGCCCAAGGGCCAAAATTGCTCAAGTATTCTCAAGTCGGTAGACCCATATGTAAACTTTACAGGGTTTGCTATATGCCGTCCTCCTTCAACTTTAGAGTTTTATTTGAAGCACCTCTTCATGCTGTTTACAACCACCCAAAAGAGACTAGTGACTAGTATTGTCTACAGTCTACAGTCTTTCCCGGTCTATCTATACTATGTAGTCTGCTTCAGGGAACACAGATTTAGGGCAGCCTTTTTCGTCTATCCCAGCTATCCCACCATTCAGATCTCCAGCAGCTCTTCTCATGGTAGAATGATAGAGCACCCTTTGAAAAACTGAACGTTTTCAAACATCTGGGGCAAGAGCAACATGACAGGAAGCTCAAGTCAATGAATCATAGAAGCACTAGCTGCACTAGCTCCTAGCAATGAATGGGAGGAGAACCATCGATGATCATCAGGCCTGCTTCGCTATGAGGTCCAGGAAGGTATTTCCGTCGGTCACATTCAACAAAGATTTCGCCTGATCATGCAGATTCCACAGGCAGAATGTCTAACCATTGGTTAACAACAACGTGAAGCTGCCAAAAAGTTTCAGAATGAAACTCTATAGTGCACATGTTGGCAGAATTCAAAGGCCACCTTTGAACATACACATTAGATTCTAAATTCTAACCAACAAGCACATGCGGGGAGAGGGTGTTGCGCCTTATCTAAACCCATGCCGGTGCCCAAGCCACCATTCAGTTTCAGCACCACTGTCTCTTTCAAAAGTGCTGGATCTATGGCAATGTCAAGGGCCTGTCAACTGGATTCCCAAAGCGAGGTTCGTGCAGATTTTTAGTGTACTTTGCAAGATAATTGATCGTGGTAGATGCACAATTGATACTGTATTGATACATGCAATGTGCTGATAATCATCACGGTCTTCATTTCATCCTTACCATCATCATCGTTACCGCGAACCTGCCTGTCAACTCTGCCGTTGTAAATCACTGTAAATCATTTTGGCCTGTTCATGTCCATAGCAATATCTGCACATGTCACTTCACCTGATCAATGTTGGAGAAGTTCTTGGATAATAAAATGATAAATCTACTAGTACCTTGGGTATGAGGGAAATGCCTCAAGTTTCCTGGACCCATCGGAGCAAACAAAACATCTTCCTGACCCCGAGTGCACCAAGTTCTCTGTTCAGCAGAGTGTCATCATTGCATTACCCCTGTGAAATTATTGACTATTGATGGAATAAAAACAAAAAACTAGTTGCAATATGTTTCAAGGATATTCAAGGATAAATTATAAATCTTGATAAAGTTCTATCGATTCTTTCATCCCAAATCACATTTTTGCCGGATGCTGTCGGACCCCAGTGACCGTTAATCCATGTTCCCAAACCGCAAAAAAACGTCTTCGGTATCCTTGGAACCGGGGAACCTCGAGGTCAGGTAAAGTTGCCACGGGTTCCAACTGCGACTCAGGAATCATGGTTGATGCACCGGACGCTAAGACCTCTGATGATTTGGAACATCCGAAGATTGTAGGGTGACACAAGACATAGACCTCAAAATATCTGATGATTGATGTATGAAACAATTCAAAATCTCTTGTGAGATCCAATAATCCTATTTGCTGCATCATGCTACATCATACAGTTAAATCAAATATCCTTTCTTTGCCATGGATGATACTGCTGAAACACTCATCCTGGAGTTTTCAAGGTACCCATTCGTAATTCCCTTTCTTAACACTACTGAAAAGATCTTGAGGTCCTACCCTTGGGTTGTAGGAGCAAAAAAGGCCCTGATACATGAATAATTATATAATAGTACACACAGAGATGCTGTGTTAAATTGGAAATATACAATTCAACATCAATTTGTCCCTGGAAAGAGTTGACTGTGGATTTGACAATGAACACTGCAAGAACTGCAAGCTCTTTTGCTAGGATAGAGGAATACAAGGCCTATTAAAGGACACTATAAGGGCACTATAAGGGCAATATCTTTTAACCATCAAGCATAAGGACACCCCTTTCCATCTTTCCCACCAGAAATGTCCAGCCTTGAAGTTGTACTTGAAAGCACTGATGGCTGCATCACTGGCACTTTCTTTGCCACCAGCTTTCATCTTGGCTTCATACTCCGGCCACAATTCTTCGAAACTCATGGCCCCTTACTATCTCAGGTCGTAGGACTCGTTTCGGCTCCAAATAGCGGTCGAAAATGAACTTTGATGAAACTGAAACAAATGGCCACGGAGAAGGTGTGGATGAAATATAGATGTGCATGTCGTGCATGTATATGATATAAATATATATGTATCATATCATTTCAATTCATATCATATTAGTCCAATGTATCCAAGTATATCCAAGTACCAAACTTCATTGCAATTCTGACTAGTCTGCCTGTTGGAACGGTGATTGATCGCAAGGTATGCTTCGTTCATCATGTAATCAAAATTTCAAGTCTGCAGGTCTTTGTGGTGTTCCAGATGCAATCCTATGCAGTCCTGCGAAACGACGGCGTTGGCTCCTTTTACCGATCCTCCTAATCTTTGAATGAAATCGAACCTTATGGTTTGGTGGCTCTGTGGGTGACACTTCGCGTCGCCGTCAGAAATTGTGCAAAAGCGTGGCATCTCCTGGCGAAAGAAGATTCAAAATGTGGATCTAGTATGGTCAAGGCTACATTTTAGACCATGTGCTAACAAAGACACCTATCTTCATGTCACAAATCGTGCAGTGTTCAGTGAAACAACCAATTGACCAATTGAACAACCCAACCATTAGCTCCTTCTCCTTCATGACAAACCTCAGAGTTGCTGAAGGTCAGCTCACTATAGATGCAGGATTGGCGATATGGGCATCCCAAATTTGTCCCACTTGGCCTATCTCAATGATGACAGATGAAACGATGAAACGGACAAAAAAAAAACATATCATAGAGAAAGGATGAGAAAGGACCAGTTCAAGCGCAACACTTTCCTTCCTGAATTTAGCTGCTGTTGCAATTCTGAAGCTACAAATGAAGTTATCTGCACCCCATCAGAGCCCCAACTTTCCATCCCAGCCGAGGAACTAATCCCACCACTACAGTGGTGTCATCCAACTTGCCTCCCCTGAAGGACAAGCCTTCCGAATGTGCAGCCAAGGCAAATGGCGTGATGATGTCCTGCAAAAAGATCCAAAAAGCATCATGGTCAAGACAAACCTCAAATCAAGGAGGGATTTCCACTGGAAAACACGCCGGAGTTCCGATAGGAAATCAAAATATTGATTTTTGTTTCTCTCAATTCTCAAATATTCTCAGATAGTTTGTCCATTGCTGTGATAATTCACCAGGCTGAAATGTCAAGTCATGTTGGGAAGATTTCCCCCAACTTCAGTAAATCACCTTTTCCAGTATTCTGTGAGGTTCTGTCTATTCGGCTACCCTTCACCCAGACCCATGAGCTTTACTGGAAGTCGGTGACACTCTGACAGGCATATTATGTCATCACATTGTGTCATTGATATGATTTGATTGTTGCTACTGCTGTGTTTCGATTGCTAATTGAAGAACCATCAAATTTTGGGGATGCCCACAAAATTACTATCTAGATGATTTTCGGATGCCGCCACTCTATCGATATTGTGGTCCTTTCACAATCTTTCACCTAATACATATATGAACGAATAACTCGTCTGGGTCGTTGATTGATTCGCGCCTTATGATCTTCCTGCTGGCCAATTCTTTGAGCCTGCAATGACCCATTCATCGAAAAACGCCATCGCACACCGGATCAAAAAAATGAACACCATCGCACAATGATTACCCAGGTCTTAGGAGAACAAAACAAGTGACAAGATCATCACCACTTTTTCTCCTTTCTTAGTGACAAGACCTTCACCACGTGAATCAATCTTTATCATCTTTATCCAACCTGCTTGGCGATGCTGGTGGCTAAGCCATTCAAGTGTGGAGCCACCTTAATGCATCGCCATGCCATGGTCATTCAAGTCCTTATGCACTTTTTAATGGTCATCATGGTCATTCCGCACGACCTGAATACACACAATCCTTGCCAAGGGCGCAGGTATAAACTCATGTAATCATGTCTATGTCCCATATGCCATAGTTTAAGGAAAATATATGGGTGTCTACACCAATGCACACGTTTCACATCGCATTTCAGTGCCCAAACCCACAGACTGGTTTGTTTCATGGAAGTAAGTGAAAGTGATTCAAAATCATCAACCCGTGTCAGTTCTCCTATACAGTATGGACATTTCTGGATTTGACTGCATGTTGTAATGAGATGAGACGAGTCCCACCTCACCAAAAAACAAGAAGCATCCATACGTTACATATCCACACCACCTGAGCTATGGTAGTTAGTTTGTTTTTACAGTCGCCCCAGTTTGTCGGGAGTCCATGGTTTTTCTCTCGAGCATTGCCTGTTGTGGTGACATATCTTTTCCTGATTCACCAAGGAAAATGCTTCATGTTTTCGGATGCAAGTCCCAAGTTGTGTCTAGTCTCGCCATCTATGGAGTGGAGGATCGATACTTTCCACTGGTAGATGGGCTTATAAACTGAGGCTCCTGACAGGTGCTCCTTTACTCCAGGCCTTCCCCAGTTGCTGTGCCACGATCGCTTGCACCTCAATATATTATCTCTCCCATATCGAATGGAAACCAACGTTAACTTTCGAATTTCACTGTTTCAAATCCACTAAGACCTATTGGATCATTGGTGTCCACGGGAAACATTCCGACATCATTCCAACCCTGGGAACCCACCTGATGATCAAAGAGATTGTCAAAGACTCCATCTGTAGCCGCCACCACCTGATATGAAAGACACTTCTTCACTGGTTTGCGACGTGGCATGGATAATTAACATGGATACACCGTCTACAGTTGCTGTATATAGTTTCTAATGCATTGTTCCTAGGGATTGGGCATGTCAATGTGGTGTCTCTGTGCCATACCTGTGAGAAACAACAAAATACACCATGCCTATCTTCTTTGTCTTTGGCACTGAAGCAAGGACAAACATCCAGGCAACCCAAGTGTCTTGGTGCCACAAAACAACTTTCTACAAGACCATTCCGACATATGTCTATGTGTATATATCAGTTACTACCACTGTAGGGGTGGAGGGCATTGGGTGGTGTGGGACAATAAAATGTCGTCATCAGCAACAACTTTGAGCAGGCGGCCATCTGATTGAAGAGTACTAAGGCTCCAAACCAAATCTCCCGTTCGCACACGTACACGAATGAAATCCGGCGCCTGCCAACATGACCACAACTTTTCCATGTCTCCCCATGCATCAACAATCAACGCAACATGTCCCTTCGGGCGTCGCATCAAACATTGTCAAAATCAAAGATTTGCCAAACCTTTTTGCAAACTTGGAGAGTTGCCACTATGCAAACATAACATGGCTGTTTACGATGTTTTTCATGATCTTTGCAATTCTCCACCTCCACAGGAGCATTGCCACTGCCCAATTGGTAGGGGCAATTGAAATAGTGCGTCTGGTCGCATGATCTTAGTGGGAAATGGTGCAGAAAAATCTGCAAACAAAAACTTGAAAAACTCAAAGGGAGCTCTGAAGTCTAAGAGTTTATGAACCCGCAAGAAAATGAAAAAAACGAGGAGCACAAATCCATTAACATCCGTGCATAGTCACCAATCGCCATTATGCATGAAGAATCAGTCACTATAGCCACACAAGTCATCAATTTCATCATTTTACTCATCCTTCTGCACCATCCCGTCACCAAACTGCAAGTATGTTCCTATCCATCCATCTATCCATCCATCTCAGACAGCCGAAAAACTGAGTTTCCAAACCTAAAAACCACACGTGGAAAAAGTAAAGGTTGATCCGATCCAGGTGGAGTTCGTAGAGCAGGACGTAACAGCATTGCACCTCCAGGGAAACCCAACGTTTCGTGAAACGTTGGCTTCACAAGGAACTGGTTCCAAGGGATTCACTGAAAGGGAGGGAAGTTGTTGGAATCCCTAATATCTTAAAACAAAAAAACATGGGTGTTCATTGTTCATTCAAGACGGTATCCTTTTGGGTGTTGTTATTTCTCACTGTTCATGTGTTCTCCTCTAGTAAACCTGTATCCTTGTATCCCGGGGCAACACATGGATAGCCAGCCAATAGAAGTCTATATATACGCTGCCTGGGGAGCAAAGGTGTGCAGGATGAGAAACCTTTCAAATTTTTGAATATCAAGTTTATTTGCTGGCCATGACTTGCTCTTACTTAAACCTTCGAAGTCTCCACCTTCACCTGCATATACCTGCATATCAGTTTGAAGTGCGACAATCAACCAATCAATTGATCAAACAATCGAACAATCAACCAATCAATCAGTCAATCAAATTAATCAATCAAATCAAAATCAAAGTCAATTCAAATCAAATCCACCTTCAATTCAAATCAAATTCAATAATGCAACTCAAACACAGATACAGCAAAGAAATCACGCCAACTCCTGGATCAAACCTGCCTGAGTCGCCCAAGTTCAAAATCCCCAGGGTGGTGCCATTGAGCTGTCCCAACAAGGCCTCACCCCCGAGATTTGGGCGTTTCCAAAAATCAAAAATCGTAGGTTTTTCCCCTCACCCCCAAATCATCCATTCTAATAGGGTTTTCCATGATTTTCACCATCCATTTTGGAGTACCCCTATTGTTGGAAACACCCATTTGGTTCAGATGATTTTCCTTTTCAAAGAGAGGATTTTCGGCTGTTTTTTGTCAGTTTTCTAGGGAGTAAGTGCAGGTTGAGTGGAATACAAGAAGAACGAGGAAGAAGGATGACGGAACAGGAACAGGAACAACTTAACAACAACAAAAATGATAATGTACAAAAATCACCAAAGTCAGTCTATTCATAGGATACAAGAAGCAAATCATATGTTGTAGACAGTTGTAGATCTATAAAGATCTATCCTTTCTGAGTCCCTGGCGGTAGAGCCTCCTTCCAATTTTTCTTTGAGAATTCGTTGCGTGGCCGTCAAGAGCGCCTCAGAAGGTAGCCGTTTCAACACTCAGCCAACGGTTACAAGAGCTGGTCTGTTATTGATTGAGAGAATGGACATGGAATTTAACTGAATGAATCAAACATATCAAAAAACATCAAAAACAAAC
The DNA here is from genome assembly GCA_000507305.1 of Breviolum minutum Mf 1.05b.01. Lineage (NCBI taxonomy): Eukaryota > Dinophyceae > Suessiales > Symbiodiniaceae > Breviolum > Breviolum minutum. Next base: position 30,071 of record DF242900.1, on the reverse strand, counting down.
ACCACCAAACCTGAAGAAATGCATTTTTTTTAACCAGCAGGGTCAATAAGACTGACAAAACTTCCCATGAAATTGGCACCTCTTGGAGGTCGCTTTCTTCCTCACCAATGCCCTGATCGAAATAAATCGGGTTTCCATGATGGTCATGTGTGGCGTCCAATCATCCAATGTCTTAGAAAGAAACAAATCATTTTCCAAACAGTTTCTTTACAGTCATTTTTCCGGGGAAAAAAAACAAAACTCATTTTTTGTGATTTTTCAAAAAAAAAAGAAGGGCTTTTTGTTGTTTGAGTTTCACCAAAGAAACCTGTGGCCTCGAGGCATAAACCTAAGAGCCGCCGAGCAAATAGCCCAGGGTCTACACCTTTTGGGCGATCCACTGGTCCATGAATTTCTGTACATGGAAATCTCAAATGACTCAAATGGCATATCATAACTTGTGAATTGAAACCGATGCTCTTGACATCCAAGTCTTGATACACTCCATGCTGGAACAACACTGGTCGCCTAAAGGAGAGGCGTTCAAGAATTGCGAAAGGATAGGTGCTATCAGCTACTGTAGTTACAAGTTCTGTCACTATTACCCAAGCCACTTTTGATGGGTTTAATAGGCGTTTCTTGCTGCACAACCAACATCAGTGCTTCAATGTCGAATCCTTCACGGTTGACTGAGTTCCCCTGGCCACTGTCTGCCCAACCTCCCACACCATCTGCCACTCCAAAAGCACGGCTTGATGGAGATGCCTTGGAACTTGGAAAGTTGAAGGCCCTTGAGGCACCAACAAAAAACTGGCGATAGATCTCAAAAATGTTTAACATGGTTTAACGATGTTTAACGGAGATGTTCTGATCCATGGATTCTAAACTTCCAGTTGGATAATTAGATACAATTATCAATTACAGTTACAAAGGACACATGTGAGCCACGAAAAAAAAAAACTAAAAAAAACCTTTTTACTTTCCATTATACTGGTTGGTTAATTAAAATCCCTATATACCTGGGTAGTATAATCCCCTATATAACCCAACCAACCAGGGTTTTTTTCATTGCTCATAATCCCTATATACCTGTGACCGTATTCTTCATTCCTTTCAGAGGTGAAAAAACGCTGAATGATGTTTTCTTCATAATAGTACCTCAATGCTGGCCTATGCTTCCACCCGGTCACCCCGAAGAAACACCAAGTTTGATCGTAGTGACAAAGTATCCATCTTCACCTCCCTTCTCCACCTGTCGCGGGTGGAAACTGTTCAGAATCTTCGCTTCATCAAATGGTCATCATTCTTTTTAACCAGCATTCTGTATTTGTCAGGTCCAAATGGGTTCCAAGTTGCTCTTTGACTCAAACTCAATACTTTGCTATAAAATGTCTGTATGATTATACAAATTTTGAATACAAAGAGCCGAGAGATCCCATAGCTCCTAAAAGAACTCATCTGTTCATCCTAGGAAACATGAAAATGAGGTACATTGGGGCACTATGGCTTACCATGTATGGAAGCGGTACCTGGAAGATGGCAAGTATAGCCCCTCCTTTCCTTTCAGCGGCCCATATTTGTCAACTAAATGGGTTCGCTTATGTTCCGTTGATTTCCTGTGAACAAACAGGATGCTTCGGTGAAACACCAGGTTTTCAGGCTCTCCGTTGCACCTTGTCAGGATGCGGAAGGCAAGCTGCTGCAAAGGAGAGACGTAGACCACCAATGCCTGTCGAAAAAAAGCTTGAAAAAAATCCACATCCGTCGTGTCAGTGGAGATAATTCACCTGGAATATTCATTTTGCTTGTGGATTTTTGGAACGCTTTTGCGACGCAAAAAAAGTGCGGCTGTGACTGGAACTTTTGATGAAGTCTTTCCCCAAGAAGCTCCTTCATCTGAAGCTGTAATGAAGTCAGAGAAACTCCTCTTCTCCTGCGAGATTTGGAACAAAACACCAATTGCTGGTTGGTTGGTTGAACTAAACATGAGAATCTTCCCCAAATGCGGGGAACATCATATTGAATGTTTAAAACTGTTTAGCACCCTAAATGTGTAGCTTGGAAGCAACCACCAGCTGAGAGGGGAAAACTTACATCCAGCCCAAAATAACAGTAACCCATGATCCAAACTGGACCAAAAGTACTACCACGACCTAAAGGGCCTACACCATCTGTTGACTCACCCGAAAAGCAATGACTGGATGATTCCTTGCATCACTTTGGAAGATCGTGTAAACGAGAAATTTCACACACGTCAAAAAGGAAGAAAACTGTTTCTAATCATCGAATCTCCCAAAGTCATTCACCAAAGTACAGAATTCTGTCATATTCTTTCTGCAAGGCCAACGAATATAAAATTAACATGGAACCCAAAACTTTTGAGGTTTGGAATTGGAAGATGATTTTCGTTTCAATTGGGTGATTTTTAGGTGCAATTCTAATTTTCCGGGGGGTGATCTCCCGCTTATCCACATTCTACAGAAAAATCATTCCCCACAGCCCAAGTTGCCATCCTGCTTCAAATGCCGACCTGACAGTGAATCTCAGGTGAGTCCAACTTGCTGAGCTTGTTTCAGATCCAAAACTGCTTCAAAGTGCACCCTCTCACAGTTTCAAGACCAGTCGCCCGTCAAGATAATGTAACCATCTTGAGGAAACGTTGGCCAAACAAGTCCACATGTGTTTGTTTTGCTGCTGCATCTGCAATTGAGTTGGTGTGACTGCGCATTCCGGTGCCAGAACCCTGCCATGGATGACCTGAAAAACTAAGCTACGGTGTAACAGTTGTATCCAATAGTTGCACAATATAGCTATGTTGTATACCATCCTCACATAGACATCCCTATCTTATTGCCACATAAAACATGGAAACAAAACCCAGTTTGAAACGTTCATCAGACCTTACCAAGACCTACAATTCCAAGTCCTCACCTGCAATGGTGCGACCCCACCAGAGAAGCCGGTCACGTGGCCTGCACAGGACATCCGTCAACGAAACGGTCAATGTATGCCAACAACTTCAGATCGTGGCACTTCTGGGATCCAAATTCACCACCTGTTGGAAGAAATTCCATAAGTGACAGCATGATGAAATACACCCAGAATGCATGAATCTCCGAGCTTTGTCTTTGTTGTTGTTGTTGTTGTTGTTGTTGTTGTTGTTGTTCGAACTGTCATCATCGGTTGCTTTGGACGTTGAGACGTTGGCCAAACCCAACCACTTAATGTTTCACAATGTTGATCGTCAAAGTACCTTGCGACCACAAAGAGCCGAAGCGCCATGGCTTCAAAGGGTCGCTGGCATTTTCCAGATCGATGGTACTGGTATGGGTAGATCATATCTGTATTTGACATGAGAAAACCCTTCAAATCCCACATTGCCGGATAAAAAAATTTATGAAACAAGAATTGATATGTTCGGTGAAGAAGCACAATGTACTTAGAATTTCTTGGGTCATGTTGCTGTTTCCTTTGACACATACATGGTCGTTTTAGCAGCATCATCATCACTGATCTTTCGCGGCCTCAACCCTGTCACGTCTGACGGCTGAACGGACGCGAATCGTGGATTCAGATCAACAAGGCAAATTCCCGGGTTACAACACGGTGTCAATTCCCCGATTCCTTCTAAACGCATCTTGGTTGAAACAAAGGCAGTTCCCATAACCAACACACAAACATGATAGTTCACTCTCACATGTTGTGAGCTATAGTCATAGATTGAGCGATTTTCTGTTGGATGAAAATCACACTATAGTCATATCAAAACACTCGCGGCGAGCGAGCACTATGTGAGCAGGTGCCAATTGCACTGCAAAGAAAGCTGTCCCCTCTCTTGAGACCTCCTAAATGCAAAAAGCGATGGTCTTTCTCCAAATTGCCGAATCCTCTGATGAAACAACAAGCTCCCATCAGTTTTTAGTCACATACAATACAATATTTTCATTGAAGCAAGGAAATGGCAAAAAACTATTTGTAGAATGACCAGGAGGCCAACGTGTCTTGTCTCCTCCTTATATCTGCACTTCAAACTTTGTACAAAAACATGATTTCAACGATCACATCATGACCTATGATGCGCAAGTGCAGCCCTGGCGCGAACTGATGTTTCTACGTTTCATCAGCATTTGAAATGAGATGCGTCCAGGCCGCATGCCTGGAAAAGACGGAAACCAGAAGTTTCATGACATGAGCGTTTCATCTTATAGGTTCTTTTGAGGTTTTTCACATGTTTCATGACGAGAAAGAAAAAAATGCTGGTTGGAGGGGAAAAAGATCCTTTAAAAGAAACATAGAATCAATCAATCAAATAGAACATTATTATTCTATATACATATGTATCGGTTTGTGGACGGACAAGGTTCAAAGCGATCGGAATGATTGTATGCAAATGGAAACAGAATTAAGAAAGGAATGCCTAACATCTAACAAGTTGAAGTGTAAACATTCCAGGCTGTTGATCATCACCGTCGTTATCATCGTCGTCATCGTCATGGTCACCGTCATCATCATCGTCGTCATCATCATCAGCATCGTCATCGTCATCTTCATCGTCATCATCTTCATCATCATCATCATCATTGTCGTCATCATCATCATCATCATCATCGTCGTCATCGTCATCATCATCATCATCATCATCATCATCATCATCATCATCATCATCGTCACAATCATCATCATCACCATCATCATCATCATCGTAATCATCATCATCATCATCGTCATCATCATCATCATCATCATCATCATCATCATCATCATCATCATCATCATCATTATCATCGTCATCGTCATCATCATCGTCTTCATCATCTTCATCATCGTCATCATCATCATCATCGTCGTCATCATCCATCATCGTCATCATCATCATGATCATCATCATCATCATCATCATCATCATCATCATCATCATCATCACTTCTCTCATCTCTCACTTCTCTCATCTCTCGCTTCTCTCATCTCTCACATCTCTCAGCTCTCATCTCTCATCTCTCAAGTCTTATTTCTCACGTCTCATCTCATCATTCATCATGATTCTATCTCAGCACCAGTCTGAGTTATTCAGAAAAGAACTATATACACCCCGGAAAACAATCATGTCCCTTAAAAAAGAGAGCCCCCCCATTTCAAAAAGGAGAAAGTAATCTTCCAACCACTATTTTTCAGGAAACACCTTAGTTTTCAGGGGAAGTACATCCACTAACCAACCAACCAACCAACGGCCTTCTGGATAGCATCTACCGTGCATGGCATGGGCATCTGAAAGTGGTCGCTGAGGCCAATGTCGCGCCGCACCGATGCGATTGCCTCTCAGATCTCAGGTTTGAAAGCAGGGTTTTGTTCACTTGGGGGAGATAGGAAAAATGGACATGTACGACATATGTAACATTCCTGATATATGTATATATATATAATATATACCATCATATAATCATGAAATAACTATGAAACATACAAGTACAATGTGCAGGAAATATGTATAGATGGAAATAGATGGAAATAGATACATATGTACTCATGTACTGTATGCACTTGGTCACATGGTATATTACGTGGTGCTTTCCCACAACTCTGGTGTTGAATTTCACTCGCCTTCTTCGCAGCTCCCAAAACACTGTAAGCGAGCCTTGGTTTGAAAAAGGTTCGGAGTTTTTTTCGCTGGTCCCACCATGGGTTTTTGGTCGCGTCACCTGTCAGAAATACTGGGAGAAACAAACCTATGGACCAGAAAATTGCAATTTGGAATAATTTGGAATCATCCAAAACAAAGCAGTTTGGATGTTTCAGCTTTCAGTGTGAGAACTTGACAGTGACCGGCCTATGGCTTCACATCTTTGTAAATTATCTAAAATACGTACAGTACATCAGTACCTCGTTTAAGAAAACAAGACCGTGTTTTTGCAAGACAAAATACGCGAGTTCGGCAAAGAACATGAAGTCATCAGAATACAAAGGAGTACTATCTACTATAGTACAGTATACAATATCTTGATAGCATCCACTGGGTTCCCAGGTTGTATAAATAACATTCAGTACTCAAACTTTGCAAAACTCATGCATGGAATGTATGCGACAAAAGCTGCAATGTGTTCTTCGGGCGGAAAATAGCACACGTGGTGGTCAAGTTGCCAACATTCCGAGTCAAAAAAGCTGACATGTTCCAATTTCTCAAAAATCTCTAAACAATCTTGAACGCATTGAGCATATCACAGAGTATATATATAGACATGCAGCAAATTATGCAAATCTAAACAAAACTCAATGAAAAAATGAAGAAACCTGGGGTTCTGTTTGACATCTTTGTCAAGACTCAACTTGGAAACGCCCAAACCGAAACCCTTCGACCTGGAAAGCTGCTTGTGAATCTGCTATGCCAAGGTGCATGAAAGGTGGTTCACCAATGGCTTTCGAACCCAAAACGCCCTTGGGGAACGGATTGTCACGCAGCAGCTCCACATGAAACCTCACTTGTTTTGGGGGAGGGCTGTAGGTGGATGATGTCTCAAACCTTTGAAAACCAGTAGGTGGTTCCGCATGGTGCATCAAATTCATCTAGCAGCTAGCATCGCAAGAACATGCCATCCTCTCTAATAAAATTGTCGGTACTGAAAATGCGCTGAATTTTGCAACTTATCCCGGAACTGAGTCTCAAATGCTGTTTTGACTCAAAGCTTTCAAATTCAATTGAGCAGTGTTTTTTTTGTGTTGTGGCCCCTATACAATACCAACCACACAAACCACATAAAAACTACGTACTAGTACCTTGGAGGATGCGAGCAGTTTCTGAGTTCCAAGAAACTCAATTGGCACTTCTGGTGCCATTGGTGGCTTGTAAGCCCAAACTCCTTGTGATCGTTCAGTGCCACGGGTGTCTCTTAATGGCTCCTCATAAAGGTAGTAACCAATGCCTCAAAGCAAGCCAATTGTTGCGACAGATTTGGGCGCCAAATGGTGATTTGGGATGAGATTGGCAAACCGAAGATCCGATTTTGCATAAATTGGCCATTCAAATTTGAATACATCAAATATGACAGCTTGCTTCTCACACTTTTCCTATCATCTGTCGTTTTGTCTCTGATAAACTTGCCATGGTTTTGTGAATCCCTAAAAATCCACCAAATTGTTTCTCTTGTTACTCACCCTTCAACCTCAACAGCATCCAAGCCAAAGTATTGCCATGATACCGAACACAAAGGCTCCTTCGAGTTGTCCTAGATCAATACCCGGGTTGATAGATTGACCCACATCGTAGAGGATGTCAGATCGCAAAGGCCTCAAAACCAGGCCATTGTGAGACTCAGTGACCCAACCATACCTGTCACCACTGTAGTGTTGTAATTGTAAACTTTCGCACCAAAAATCATCAAAAAAAACAAAAGGGCCAGCTAGGCACGCAAGTTACGAATGACGATTCTTGAAGTGTGTGCTTGCTCAATTCACCTCTGCGACACAGACTGAAGGCTACCCTCTCCATAATCCTTGCCTGATTTCTCCGGTTAGCACGTCGAGCTCAATTTCTGATATGCCTCCAAGCAAATAAATTTGGAGTGCATCATGGCTGAAGTGGATCACCGGAGAGGTATAGTACCATCATGGGAATTTTGGATTTCAATGGTGCCAATGACAAACAATTCTATGATATCGTCATGTCAGAGCTGCTTGATATGCACTCATAAGATCCAACCAATGACACCTGCACCATAGGTGAAGTAGTCACCATGGAATTCACCAAGAACTTTGCCCTCCACATCTGTGGAATACCTAGCAGAGCTTGCAAAATCATACACCCAAGACAATATCTCGCCCCTGGCAGGTGTTTGGAAGACAACAGTGCTTTCATCAGCAGTTAACCCCAAAAACTATTAAAGCTGCTCAAAAATGAAAATGACACAAGTCTTTCAACCGCTGTTTTTCAGGGATGAGCTGCTGATTGGAAGGACTGCGGACTGTGACTCTACTGCAGAAAACCAGATTATCAAAGCCTGTAACCAATGGGAACAAACATCTAGGAGACCTGCTGGGAGTCAGAATTCTGAACAAGAAACCGTCCTCACATAGCACGTGGATACCACGGAACATGGGTCAAGATTGTCAAACACGAGCCAAATCTGAAATCAGGGAAGAGAAGCAAAAGATATCTTAATGAAACCACCACCTAATATCCCAATGCTGAGAGAGATGTATGCCTAACTCTATGCATATACTGTGCTGGCCAAGCTACTTGTTCCCTGCTGGGGAAAAGATGCCTTCGTCGCACGGGATGAGAAACAACATGCTCCAATCTTCCTCCTACTGAACCCCTGTACTGATGAAACTCTGCAAATTACTCACAAGTCACATTCAACTCAGAAGTCACATTAGGAACCGTCTGGATGAATTGTAACACAAATCTGTGTGAAAAACTTCACCAACACCTAACTGCAACACGGCATTGGTACTGGGCACTAGGCCTGTGGCAGATAGCTTCTCTTGGTGTCCCAAAACCGTATTGGCTGCAGCTACCACTTCTGTCCACAAAGGCTCCTGAGGAATGGGGAAGTTCCAAGCATTCTAAAGTAATCAGATATGATATGATATGATAGGATAAAATGTGATATGATATGATTGGATAAGCTATGATATGATATGATAGGATAAGATATGATATGACATTATATGATATGATTTGATATGATTTGATATGATAGGATAAAATGTGATATGATATGGTATGATGTGATACGCACAATTATGTTTTTGATCATGGCATGGCATACATGTTACAATCATCATATTATACTAGAAGTCGAAAATGTTCAATGATGTTTGCAAGCATGCCAGCACACTAGAAATGGTTCCGTCTTCCATGTATACACCGCAAAAACCGCGGGTCAAGGAAACTGACATCCACACGTTTGGGACTCCTTCCCATCACGTTTCAGCAAGAATTCCCGATGAGGTCGGAGAGTTTCGAGAAGTTGCTTGCAGGCCTGACCATTTTTGGGCAGGTCAACCATCCCCCTTGGGAAGGTGGAAAAGGGTAATACCGTAATACCGTATTCACCACCTTGTCGCACTGAGTGTTTTGGTTGCAAAGATGTTGGATTTTTTTTGGTTGCCAGGGGGGCGTTTGAAAGTTTTGAAGACCATCCCATCAAGACGTCTTGAAAAAACTTCAGCATATCCCCAACGGCATCAAAACTATCAATATCCAATGTAATACCAAGGATCTCATCAAGTTACTATATAATGTTCTCAAACCTGAATGTGTAAAGGTGTCTTTTGGGCATCCGCCCCACAAAAAAATACCACTTGGGAGTCGCCCTCCAAGAATTTCAATCCCACACCTGTCTTGCTGCTTCGCAAACGACTTCGGTGGTAATGGATCCACCAGTGAATCGTGCATTTGGCACCACCTGGTGAGGGATTTGGGGAATTCAAAAAAATAGGGAAGATCTCGGAAGATCTGGTACTTTGGGTGGTGTTCAGAAAATTTGGTGCAGTTCTTACCCATGACTGTGGTATCATTCCAAAGTAACCATGTAAATCAACCCCATTTTTCAGAAAATGTTGAGGCGTGAAATAGAAAAAAACAACATGCACCAACCCCACTTCACATCGCTTCGTGGGGCCGTAGCGCCTCCGAGTTGGTATCTGCCACACGAATCACATCCAACGGACATCCCAAGGAAAGAGCTACAACTTGTGCCACCTTCGTGTGAATTCCTGCGCTTGGCTGAGCATGGCCACCCCCAAAACAAAATGCTTGGGATGGTCTGATGGGTCAAGCAACTCAGTTGTGTACATCACAGCTTTGATGTGAAAGAAACATATTGGAAGATGTTCCAAAGATTGGTCAAAAGTCAAAATGGAACTCCCTAACTCCCAACTGAAATTCCAGTGACAAACTCCACATTATGCCGCCGCCTATGTAAATTCTACTGTCTTTTCCTGAAAACGACTCCAACTCCATAAACAGCATTCTGTGCCCCATATCCTTGTCCAATTTCACATCCACCATGATGTACCGTCACAGATCCATCCGAGCCTCAAAAACAACAAAAGTCGGCTATGTCTCAACAGGCTTCAACTGTTCTGACACATGGATACCATCTACAAAACAGGTGTAGGCAATAGAAGTGGGACTCTAATCAATGAGCATCTGATCTCCAAGTAAAGCTGATTAGTGGCTGCTGAAATGTCACTGGAGGATTCTGTGCTGTGTGTCTATAGAGGATCATTTCAATCATCGGTTCATATCTTTTTAAACAGAAGGGATCTACCAGTACATAGAATCTCAAATGGATTTAGATTGGCGCTTTGTTAGATGGCGATCAACTTTGCCCAATGGTTGCAGGAATCCTTAGCCGAAATTTCTTCAAGCAGCCAAAGATGTTCACCAATGCACCGGTTCCTGCTGCATAGGCATAGCAGTGTCCATATGCCAAAGGTACAGCACCTTAGGTTCTGAAAGGAAATCCATGGAAAAACCATTCACCGGGCATTTTGGTGTTGCATGTTGTGAGTCTAGTAGCCGGGTATGGCTTCTTACTATCTGTTGATCATGAGAAAAAGAAGAAAGACATTCTCTTTTACAATCTCCGTTTTGCATAAAGCTGATGTACAACAATGTTGCAGCAAGCTGCGACAAATGTATGAGAACAGCAAAGCAGTAAAACATAAACAAAAGTGGTGAACATTACAGGTGGTGTCTTCTTGATGTGTTAAAAATCAAGAATCTGATGCCACGCTTCCGCCAACGATGCTTTTCATTGAAGGCCCTACAGGCTTCCTCCCGCTCTGAAAACTTCGCATCCTGGCATTCGACGGGAGCTTGGAATGGAAAACGTCCACTGGGATGGTTGGGGGATTACCTAAAATCTCCAGAAACGATTTTGCGAAACACTACAACGTCTTGTTTCCAGGGTGTTTTGACTGTTTTTGACGGTTTTCTCTGTTTTGTTTGTTTGTTTGTTTGTGTTTGTTTTTTGAATCAACTAAAAGAAGCACTTCCAAACCAACCGGCAGGTTGCGTAGGATTCCATTTCAATGTCGCCTGTCCTGTTTCAACTTCTTCCATAGGGTATCAACCTTAGTTTTTTTGCAGCAACGGATTTGAAGATACTCGGCCACTCAAGCGGCCCCTCACTCAAGGAATCTGGATGAAGATCATGAAATCAACCAATGCGAAGGAGAATGGGGGAGGATTCCCCTCATGTTTTGGGAGGTCAATTGCATTGAAAATCCTTTAACCCTGCTACAGTCTTATCCCGATACTACCATCTAGTAGAGTATGACACTACACTGGCAGAGTCAATTCCTGTCAGCGACAGATATATTAGCAAATAGCTTGAAAGTGTCAACTACAAAAGGTTGGCATTTCTTTAAAGTTTGCATGTCTATTTTTGCGATATTTAGCATTAACCTGCACTTTCCACCTTGCCGAACCCAACAAAAGGGGGGCCAAAGGCCCAACTCTGAACAGTTGATTGAAGAGATTCTGCAAAAACAGTTGAGATATCATGAAATCCGGTGAACAGATCCCAGGTATTTTCACAAATATCAACTGATTTTCGCCAAAGAAAAACCTGAACAATGAAACTGACAATCCTGTAGTTTTTCCGAGTAACGTTGTAGTATTCCATGGGTTGTCCCCAAGGAGTTACAGCATTTTCTCGGGTGCACATGTTCAACTCGCGGATCTCTTCTGAAGGTTTCCCTAACCTCCGGAAAGTGGTGGACTAGATTGACAAAAATCATTCAAATTCATGATAATATATTCTGAATATTGATAATTATGATAGCTGATAACCGTTCATAACTATGTATTAACTTTACGTATGAATATTTGTATGTTGACATCTATCAGTGCAAATAGCCAGGTTACAATCCTTTCTTGTGGCATATAGTTCAGGAGGATTCTTATAACCTTCATCTTCACGCAACAAAAAGTGTGATAGGCCCTCGGCTGATAGGACAAGCTCCAATGTGCTTGCAAATATAGCCATCCAACCGCACCTGCCAGCAATGTCATCAATGATAGCCTCACATATAAAGTAACCTGCCGTGACAAGACAAATGGACTCCATCAAGATGGAACCCAATGGAACCCTTCAACGGTTTAGTTGGAGAGTGGGTGAATATACCAAAAAAAAGCCTTATCAGTGAGAATCGCTTCAAGATAACTTTCCAAAAAGTTCAGTCAAATTTGTCTTAGATTTTGGAGTCAGTCTGGCAGCTAAGAATCTAACGAAATTTACAAAGCCAATTTCGCCCTGTGTGAGGATCTAACAATGATGGATCATTAGTGGATCTATATCAATCTACTACTGTCAACATTCGTTTGTTCAGGTTCTGTTTCACTCTTTTTGTTGGCAACCAATCCAATCTGCTGGCAAAATTTTGAGGCCTTGTGGGCTCCCAAAGGATCGCACTGCAGTGTTGCTAGGCATGTTTGTCTTCATGGCCTCAGCCGTTTTTTCGTAAGTCACGAGGGTCACGTGGAATTGCGGATCTCACCATGAGGTTAGTGCACCAATTGCGGACTAAAACACATGGACGTTGACCTTCATGTTGGGCCAGGAGTAAACGGAAGGAATGGCTTCACCCATTTCGAGACTCAAGAATCCTGCGCCAATGGAAACAGGATGAAAAAGCTCAAGTCTTTCAAAGACCTTTGTCAATTCATTTAAGATAATACAAGCTATTGAAAAGATATTTGAGCAAGTTTAGGAGGTATGAAACATGTTTGAATCACCTCTGGTTTCTGATGATGCTGGCGCTTGGGAAAAAAATCCCCTTCGATTTGCAGATTTGCCTGTGAAGTCGTGTGTGCAGCCACCATTGCACCAGGATTCAATGTCACACCTTGGAGTAATGTTGGGTTTCTTTGTCAATAGAAAGACCATGTGGTGAAAATGTGGAAGAATCACGAATCGCCTAGGACCTAGTCTGATCATGACTGGTAACCATATGACTATCGATGTAACACAGCTTCAGTAGCTTCAACATAGCAAATCAGCCCTGAGAAAGTCAAAAACATCTATGACTTTCTGTTTGCTTCGAGCCAAGCGTCGATTGGATCTTTCCATCCTTTGTTACGCCCACCTGCCAGGTGTGTATCCCATCCAGCCTACATCAACCCTTGGTGAGTTGGATGATGAATGGCCAAATATCACACACCGTCATTGATTTCCCTTCAAAATCAGTGCATCCCGAAGTTGAGCATACCATACCCATGGTCGTACCATAAATCCACAACATGTATACCTGAATCCTCCAAGGGTCTGAAATTTTAGCCCCTCAACCACCAAAAACAGACCTGGGAACTGAAATTTGACATCCTTGGAGGGTCTAAGTATTACCATTTTCCCATGATCTTTGGCGTTTCCGTCGCTGCCTTGTACTTTGTCTTGAAGCTATGTCGTCCTCCCACGGCCCAGTGCTCCAGGGTCGCTTCGTATGCCACACGAACCGCCTTGTCCAACCTTGACCAACACGGGTCGATCTTTGCAAATGACGCTGTCAGAGAGTGACATGTATAGTTGTAACAAGTAATAAGTATGAACAAGTATAGTCTATTCAATCATTCAATCTTTGCTTTTTGATAATCTGAGATTCTTCTGAGTTCAAGCAATATATCCTTATTATGTATGACGTTATATATATATATATTGTATAATATTGTGTATACATATGTATATATGTACGTAGATACATACATTATGCATATATAATCATAATAACATAAATATATATATATACATATACATCCTACCAAGGAATCTTCTACCAACTCTTCCCCACAACATAGATACGATAAATTTACCTGAGAAGTTTCCACATCCTTCCACTCTTTTCCCCTGATCAGCTTGGACACTTGTGTGCTGCCACTGCTGCCATGGCCGCAACTGGAACTTGACGACTGTTCTTGGGACCAAAAGCTCCACCCGCGCGAGTCTGCTTGCAAACAACATAAGATCCAGGCACTCCCAAGACACCTGCCAACCTCGCGCATGTTTGACCCCACTATAGACGTTTTGGAACATGGTTTTAGGGGGGTTGTCTTTGACGGGGGTTCCCCACGACCTTCATTTGTTGGCCACGTTTTTTTTTTTGGCGGGGGGGATCCAAAGGGTCATGTCTGAAAAACTGTGAATCTCATGGGCAAAATATTCTGCCAAGGAAGATGACTGTTTCGTGACTATGATGAGCACTACCGTGTTTTCGTCACCAAGACACTTGGCACGGCAGAAGTCATGCCCTTGCGTGGAGTTCCAAATCTTAGTTGTTTGGAAAGGTCGTTTGGGACAGCTTTCGTTGGGAGAGGTCATCTTTTCGAAGATAGAAACCAATGAAGTCAAATAAATGAAATCAAAAAAATCAAAGATACAAAAGAATATGGTGGGTACAAAATGTCAGGTTCTTGTTGGTTGTGAAATGATCTTAATTTCAGGAGTACAATGCCAAGTGTGTCAGGTTTCAGAAAATGACATGGCAAGTGGTCAATAGATGTCAATAGCAAACACCAAGGTGCGGTCATGCCCTTCTTCTCCTCTGGTACCGCCAATGCCGCTTGCTTCTCCATAGGAAAGGCATGCTGTCCGATGACATAGGTCGTACCTTCCCAAACCATATCGCTGGCCTTGAAACCTGCTTCCAAATCACCCTTGTCAATGCTGTTGCGAAAGTGTGCCCCATCAAGAAAAGATCCAGCTTCAATAGCTTGATCGATGGTGATGATTGCACCTGCTGGTTTGGCGAGTCTAAGCACGCGATCCACACAGCAAAATCGGGAATCAAAGTACCTGTGTCATCAACTTCAATCAGCTGCACTACATAATATGCTTCTTCTTGCTTCAAGCTCCGCAAGGGCCCTTATGGATCCCCTATGCATCTCCAAGCCACGCCTTCGTTGGCACCTGCAATCTTCACCTGCACTGCAGCTGCCCCCTTCTTAGCGGCACGATAGGAATCTGCCACCACAAGGGCCAACTGCTGCCCACTGGTGAAGATATTCCTTGAAACAACCAAACACGTAGAAGTAGAAGTGACATTATGGAAAAAAAACTTGACATCTTTTCTTGGCGAACAAAAGCCCACCAAGAACTATGGTACATTTTTCCTAAGACACACAGCTGTTCTTGAAGAAATGTGAAGCTATTTGGAAAAATATCACAGCGAAATTCTTTCCCCTGATCAGAAACGGGATGAAAAGGGTAATATGGTATAACTTCTGAAGCAGCCGTTGGACGTCCAAGATATCGCAAGAGATCATGAGGCACTTCAACAAAAAGTGAGTGGCAAACCTTGCCTTCTGAAAGAATCTCAACTGCAAATATCATGTTTTAGGATGTTCCCCGACTCAAATTACCAGTGAAAAGGTGAGATTCGGTGAGATTGGGTTCCTCATGGTTCCTCTACTGAAAATGTAATCATCCTCATAGTCAGTTTCTTGGGGATGGTGGGAAACATCCCAAAATCTGGTTCTTTTTGTGATGCGTGAGTGTCAGGAAGTAGATGGCACCTGCCCTCAAGTTGGTCTGTACTAAACTGCCTTGGGATTGCCTAGCCATTTAGATACAAGCAGATTGTAGATGAGGAATTCAACAGAAATCAATGGAAATCATTGGAGCATTGACGAAATGAAGTTTGATCGTCTTTGTGTTTCGATCCGACTTCCAGAACAGTCCTATGACAACATCGTGAGATAGGAAGTGATGTCATGGCCTAACCTCCCAATGCCTATCCCTAAGAGATACAACCAAGGCCTTATTGAGGTACAATGGTAATTTGAAAGCCCATATTTCTTGAGAAGGTGGGTATAGATTCCTGAGATGGAAGAAGATTTCATGTGCCATGCTTGGGCTGATTTTAACCATAGAGTATTCATCCTCCACCCAAACAGTGTCGATTCTGTCGTCACATCTCTTCGGTTTCATACTTCTCTCAGCTTTCACTTCCAAGAAGCCCGCCAATCTCAACCTCAGTGTCTCTTAGGATCTATGAGCCACATAATATGTGATATTTGATATATCTAAAAAGAAGCTGTACCTAGTTGCAATCTACTTCCTGTTCTGTTCCCAAACCCTTTGCGACTTCGGATTCTTACAGACAGAATCCGCTGTTGCAAGGTAGCACTGTATATATAGGTTTATTGTCTTGTGATCTGAAGGAGACTGCTGGCTGGTGCACACCCTTCGGAAACACATGTCGGCGACTTGATGACACCGATTCATCTCGGGTCTCAAACTCCCGAATTGAATCCAAACACCATCAAGGTTAAAGGTTTGTTTTGCCAAATTTTGCCCTAGAACCAGCAGTGCAGCTTTCCACGTCACTTAGACCAAGTACCTTTAGGTGTCTTTTTTCAGGCCCGCAAGCAAAGCTTAAGAGATATCAATAGTCCTTAACAACCCCCGTTTTGGGGAAAATGCTTTATTCGAAACCAACACATGTGACACTGCTGAATCAAATCAAGATACAAAGACAGGCTCTTCACCTGAGACGTTTCAGGAAATTTTTGCAGGTCTTGAACTCGATTCTGTTGGGATGTTCCACCCCAAACCCAGGATGCAAAAAGTCACCACCAAGAGTAATCAGTACATTTTCACTAGGGGATCCCGGAATCATCCGTCACTTTGCCGCTGCTACTGGGACTGAAGTGGCATACCAACGTCTTTCAACCAGTCAACCAGCCTGCCACAAAGCCAGCACAATTGGCTCCTGGAATGTCCTGACAGGAGAATTCACTCTCCAGTTCATTTATATACATGTATTAATGTATGTATATGTATATAGTATTCTGTGTGTATATAAATACGTGAATATAGAAAACAATAAATATATAATATAAAGAGATATATACGTTTAGAAAACCAACAGTGTTCCGACCAGCCAAAGAAAAAAAACTTCTTTCACCACTCCCAAAGAATCGTGTTTCTCCAAGCCCGGTCCGCTGCGGTGACAACATCCACCACACCCTCAACTTTCAACGCTTCGGAAACATCCTGCAAGGATGCTTCGCAAGGCTGTGCTCCGTGGCCGCAAGGGCTCAAAGTGTTGAAGTTGATGGTTTGGGTTGGTGAATTCGAAGTTTGGGGATACTCTCAGCAGAAAAAAAAAACTTCACTGACCACTGAGGCATGATACTCGATTCCTCGCTTGTCCTGGATCGTTTGTTTTCTTGAACTTGGATCTTTATGTACCGGTTCAATTTGTGCAGTTTCATCTGTTTCTTTAATGATAAGAAGTCGCTGCGGACGAGCTAGGATGCTAATTCATCGACAGAGGGCCTTTATTCATCCCAAATATGTACTGTAAGTAACCGTAATAGATATTTATAGATACTCTCCCGTCAACCTTGAATGAGGTGCCCCATACAACTGCAGTCTTCCAAAAGTCTCAGCTAGAGCGGAAAGCAGGTGTTGTGGTCATCCATCAAAGGAAAGTGGGCATCTTGGAGCAATCAATGGATACCCAACCGAGATAGGCCACCATGTCTTGAAAACAGGAACTGTTTCGGATTTGTTATAGATTAGGGTGGAAAATATATTCATATATATATATATATATATATATATCCGCCGANGAACTGAGGGGTCGGCGGCATGGGCGGTAGCCCTTAAATATATACATAGGATGGAAAAGGGGAACTACTTGATACACCTACCTCAAACGACTGAAAAGAAAAAAACAGGTTCTGCTCTCCAGATGTTCCAGCTTACCGGTGGAGACTTCGCTCAAGACCTGAAACAACGGGTACTTCGTGGTGAGAAAATTTACACTGGATGCAAATGGATAGTAGGAAAGGGCATGCCTTGTAGAGTTTCAACCGCCGAAGAAAAACTCCTCGCAACTTCCTAAAAGAGACATCAAGAAAGCCTAAAGGCTGCTCACGTCTATCAATTCCTAATAGCCGTCATAGTGTCCAACCGGATGATGCTTGGACATGCTTGGACGGTCCGCTTGGTTTCAGAAAAACATCTGTGAGAAGCTGGGTGGACCTACCGAAAATTTATCAAGCAACCAGCAACCATGTTTGCACACTTCAAGTTCCAAGTTTCATGGGGTGGATACATCTGAGGTAAGCTGAGTATACATTGTGGGAATCAAACTCTTGCGTTGATCAGGCAGAATCAATCCCAAGAAAAATCAAGAGATCTACTGGGTGTAGTCGTGACAAACGTTGATTTACCTGCAATCACCGAACATGTCCACAATCCATACCTATTTTTGATGTAGTAATACACTGTATATATGTATATAATATACAATTATACACATATTTTGACATCATGTCACACATGTATACTGTATACACTACTCTGAAACCACCTGGTGATTAAAACTACAGCTTCCCATCTGTTTGCAACGTCCAAGTTGCTGGGTATCCAAAAAGGGATGGGACTTGCTGGTCATCCGTGTAGCGTACCTGAAAGGAGGCTTTGGAGCCCAACGTTGGGTATTGGAGGGCCGACAAGAAACGGCGAGTTTGTAACATGGATTTCTTATATGAAGTGATTCTTAAATACCCATAGGATCCATGTATGGTACATATACCCTAATATACCTACATTTGGAGAAAAAAATTATGGTACATGTAGGCAAATATACCAGACATGGATGGCATGGGATATGGTTGACTAATGACTATAGTTTGATTTGGTTCTGATTCGGTGCTTCCACTGAGTGCGTCTACAAAATCGGTTAATGTTTCATGTCTATGTATAAATGATTATAAATTATAAATGTATATTTCAAACAGTTGCAACATGAAAACTCAATACGACTTGGTATACCAACTGTTAATAAAAACGAGGCAATACCTAATCAATACCTACAATGTATAAGTATAAATAGTCAGGGGGCTCGGGGCGGGTTTGTTTGTCACGCTTTTGCCCCACATAGTTTCATCACCACAAACCTGCTTATTGCAAATGTTTTTTTGATATGGGGTATGTAGGTATGCTATTGCCAGGAGCATGGGGTTGGGATAGGTCTCTGGCTGTACTAGATTGATTTGATGTGTCTGCTCATTACGTTCGCGCTTGGTGTCCTTCTTCCTTTAAATTCATGCAGTCACAACATTAGGTATGTGCCAACACCTTGTTGTGTGTGTGTGTGTGTCAGTTGCAGTCGAGCCCCATCCAGCTATCACCACGAGGGACTGAGATTTTCCCCAAGAATGCTGGGGGAATTCGCGCTTGAAAATCAACCATGATATGGGTCTTAAATGGTGGTTAATGGTGAAAAAAACATGTGGGGCAAAATCGTGACAAGTACGTATACGTACATAATAACCCATTAAAGATTGATATGTGCGCAACAAGCCCTTCAATCTCCACGAATCCTTGGGCTCACAGATCCAGTGGTCAGTCCCATGGCTGATAATTGCGGTTTGTTGTCCAAGCCGGCCATCTCCTTCCAGCGACGATGGCAGGAGCAACGGAAATAGACAGAAATAAACATTGCATGGTATGATCAAATTCTGATATATAAACTTAGAGACTTAGAGTTCGAAAAAGATTTTTTTGAAACCATCAATACACGTCACAGTTATACAATAGTCAAAAGTCAAATCATAATCACTCATCTAATCTAATTCCTGGAACATTGGAACGGAAATGCGCCACATGTCTGTTTGCATCATCAAGGCGGCAATCTAAAATTGGTCACAAAAGTGGGCTAAACGGTGACAACTCTCTATTTATCATGGTAACCACACAAAAAAATATCCACATTTTGAAATCTAAGCTGCAACACAACAGTTTCTTCCGTGTGGGTTCTATAGTACAAACTCCTTGGAATCTATCCGTACACATCAGTCCTGGAACTTCAAATCTCCTGTCATGCCGCATACAGCCCGAACGTGTGGGACATTGGGCTTGGCTTTGACATACATTGCTTTTATACTTTGCGTACTTCATTGCAGAATCTGGTTTTGAAATCATCATAATACATGCTACTTGCAAAGGTTCCTTTCTTCACTCAGCCGACCGCAACAAGCTCACTTCAATCTTTTGCAACCCTCAGTACATTGCAGGTTGCCCATACACTCCACCAAGGTACCCCCCCCCCCTGTCCTGCTTTCAAAGGCTTGACTGGGATATTTCCCAGTTCTTCTGCAGCCCAGGTCTTCACTCCAAAGTGGTTTTGTGCCTCTTGAAAGAACTTGAAGAGGTAACTATCCGGCAAGTTGCGCCTGTATGCATCCTGCCAATTTTCAGGCCCAGAGCTCCCAACATGAATGCTAATGAAATAATGAAATAATGAATAAGCAATGAAAATTGAGAATATTGAGCTCCCTCATGTTGATTTCATTCACTTGATAGAGGGCATGGACCAGAATGTCCCCATCGTTTCGCCTGTGCTTGGTTCGGCTTCCATCTCTTGGTTGAACTGGATGCTAAATACTAAATCTCATTTAACATTGGAACAAGTTCAAACAATTTTGAAGACAATGTCAACCCTGCAAGTCTCTTTCCTCCTGTTTGGTGCAGCAATTTACTTTTGCACGCTCTGGAGATACCATCAAATTCTGCTTCCACTGTGGGTATACCATAGGATTTGGCTTTTGAGAAACAAACGGGGTATGGGCAGAAGCTGTGCATTTGAGTGATTTCATCGAACACCATGTTGATCCATTTTGCAATGTTCTGAGGTTTATGTAAATTACATTAAATTACAGTGTGTTGATGTCCCTTCTTCTGCCAGTCGTCGAAATCTACGTGTAACCAGTGGCAATTACCTACAAGTAAGTGGCCTGCAACACATCGCGAATGCCATTAGCATCTTGCACGAGGTTTTTCATGAGCGTCAGTTCCAGGAATGAAGACATACTATCCGATGCGCAAACGTTTCGAAACATATCAACCGTCCTTGCCCTCTGGATTGTCAACGGTCTTGAACATGCGCTCTTCTGCAAATTCTAAATCTGTGTGCCTAGGAACTTTGCTTGACGTTTTGCCGCCAAAGAAAAAGCGACAAGTTGAGAGCTCAGCCACTGTTGAACGCTGCAAGGGGGTTCAAAAATAAGTGTTGCAGGATTTCAGCCATCAACAGAAGTGAGTTGGGCAATTTGTGACTTTTCTGACACTGAAAGCGCAAACCAAATGGAGCTGTTCGCTCATGATTCTGCCTCTATGTTAAAAGATCACCTGGGTTGCATAAACTTGATGCCAATGGGTTTGCATTGCAATTCTTGAATCAACTGAACCATGCCAACCAGTTCTAGGAGCAGTGCTTTTCATTTAACACATTCTTATGAAAACCCCAAGGTGGAGTTCTGGTGTCACACACCAAATCCAAAGAATGCTGTCTTTTCTGCAAAACCAAACAAATGTGTTGTTTGAGTTCTTTGGGACAAACCCACAAAAGCTCATACACGGAAATAATGCCACCTAGAAATACTTGCCCTTCGCAAATTATGATGCCGGTCATCAACCCCGAAGTAAACCAACATGGCAAGAGAGATTCCCTGCAATGCTCAAATGATGTCCCTCTCTTCAACGTACTGTTTCCTCTGGCCATCTCAGTGTACCAACAGATCTTTAGACTTTAGACCATTCCCAACCTCGATTTTTTCAACTATACCCACCTCGGGAATACAAATAAGAAACACCGCCCACATCTACTATCATCCACTGACACGCAAATCTTCTAACTATGTCCCAGTCACACAGCACTGATGGCTTTCTGCAAAGTGTCCGTGTCCAAGGAGCTACCTTGAAGAACAGCTTCCGCTTTCGTGGAGCCTTAAACAAAAAAGTTCCAAAAAGGATTCACTCCAAAACTCTCCCCAGCTGCCATGTGATTTAGGAGATTCTGTGACTCTTTGAACGATTTGATTTAGCTCATTCTATTTCTCAATCTATAGGATATATCATCATCTCTAGCTTCTTGAGAACTAATCCTATGAAACAAATCTGAGAAAACATCGCTTCTCACATCTGCTGACCTGGGAGTTGGGTTTAGTTGGAAACATTCTCAACAACTTGAGCTCCTGACGCATTGGTGTCGCGGCCCAGTAACCTCGCATCAAACGAAACGCAAAAGTCTCAGTCACGAAACCTCCTGTAAGACACTCGGGATCCTGATCTTCATAAGTTCAAGTTGTTCTCATTGTCCAAAGCCAGCTAAAACTGATTTGGGTTCTTTGAACACTGGACGATTTAGATGAGGGTATATTGAGACACTTTGTCTGTTTGGCCCCTACAAGCATCAACTCATGTTGGATCCATTTTGTCCATGAATACTATGATGAAAAAATGCACAATGTATGGCTAAAATGAAAGTATTTCCCCTGCCAAATCTATGCCCATCGGCTTCGAAGTTTGATTGTGTGTGTGTATCTGGGACTGCTTTTCAACCATTGTTTTTGTTGTAGCTGTCTCTTGCATTCTTTCTCAACTTCCACGGCGGAGTTGACGGCGTGGGTGTGGATTCTAGGCTATATACAGTATCTTTGTGAGGGCGTTGTATAGATCCTTATACTACACATACTCTAGCGATGATCAATGCTAGCAGGCATGGTGTGCATGGTGTTGAGAATAGTTTCAAACGAGAAAGAACCTTCGCTAAAATGTCCCGTTCTTCATGTTGCATCTCTCTAGCAAGTATACTACCCTCTGCTTACAGCAACATAGAACTTACAAAAAATAAGGACGTCTTCAAATTGGAAAAATAGCACACACTTTGTGAAAGCTGCTTTATCTTCGTGCCATTCAGGTCAAGTCGCCCAAAGCTACACGTGCGTCGGTGACTTTTTTGCTGCCATCCATCAATACGCGAAAGCCTCGCGGCTTAACCGGGTGTGAATTTCCGGGGACAGCTTACAAAACAGAAGGCTGAAAAGATGTTGGTTCGATTGATATTGGCTAACATCAGTGGTGAAGTTCAAAGTTTGGGCATGCGATGAAATTCAAAACCTCGACCATCTCGGATCTCACATTGACCTGCGCCAGCAAAGCAATGGGACAGCCACTTGCGCTGGCCGACGCGATAATACCTCAAAGTTACGTGGAGGAAAATTGTGTTGGCTGGGGAGTCCAAAAATCCTACAACATAGGGGGAGTATCCTTCGCCTACATTTTACTGAGATGATGATGATGATGATGATGATGATGACGAAGTGAAGTTGCTGTAAACTGCAGTAAATTACGGTGAAGCCCAATCAATCCATCACAGCAGGATATTAACCATCATGTTGAGTCAATCTGAAAAGAAAGGTTGGATACAGTGCTTAAGCTAGATATACAGTAGAACCTACACATATGCTTACCTTACTTTACATGGTAGATTCTCTTTTGAATGTTGAAGGTTGAAAATACTGGGCATTGACCTCCAAGCTCTATGCAGCCAAACTGCTTAATGAAAGCTCCCCTGAGATTGGGAATGTGCAGCTTTGTCAGCAAGGCATTGAAGGGAACTGCCTTAGGCAAAGCTCGGCAGCTCAGCTTCTAACCAGCATGAGAATGAGACAAAATAAGTTGAATAAATGTATAAGAATATGAAATATACATCAAAATACAACAGGGGGATGTTTGATCATCCCAAGAAGATAATTCAAAAACATCGAGTCTCTTCCCTAAGTTTTGGCTCTCAACATGTTTAACATATTTCAATATATTTCATGTGTCAGTTGGAACATTTCCGGCGAATCTTCGGATGTCAAGATACTCCTGGTTTGAAATCCACCAAGGAGATACGCTTCTCATCTCGTGCGGAGGTCATGACAAAGGACACTTCAGCATCAGCTGCGTGGCGGGATGAGCTTGCTGAGTTGTTGTCGTTGAATATGGAAGGCCACGTGTCGTGTTTCCATGCATACATGGTATATATATGACATATGGAAAATTATGGAAAATTATGGAAATGACACATCGTCATCGGGTATATGAAGTGCTTCTTAAAAGTTGTCATTCTCATGAATTCAATTTGCCTACTTGTATAGGAAAAACAACACTTACAGATGTACATTACGAAAGATATATACGTGTTACATGTACTTCCAGTATGCAAAGATAACATTATTCATCTTATGACTCCGAGTATGACTCCCGTCACGTCGAGTCCCACTCCCAAAAGCTGCACCTGCCAAAAGGCAAGGAAAGAGATCGGATGGGAAACCTCGCCTCAGGTGATCAGGTCGCAGAATGGGAAAACTCTGGAAATTTCAGGTGAGATTTGGTTGTGAACGTCGAAAAATCATAATGTGTGGTTGTCAGAAACACTTCTGATGTCACCGGACCCTGGGGTAGAAAGAAATTGTTTTATTGCAAGAGTTGTAGTTGACACAGCCACATCAAGTGCGATTTTGTCATCTCGCGACTTCTCTAGACCTAGGATACTGCATGCACGTGCATTCCAATGTACCGGATCTTTTGGTGAAAGCAAAACAAGATCTACTCCATGAAAGACTTGCTATAGATATATACTAGGTGTATCTAGGTGTTGTTTTTGCCTCAAGAATCTGAAGCGCCTATGTCTTCACTTCAACCCTTCCACTATTGAGGGATGCATATGTTTCATGTCGCCCGGGCCCTCAAACTGAATGGTGATGAGCAAATTTCCAGCCCATCCTGGAGTGATAGCAAAAAGTCTGCCCAAACATCTAAACAAAAATTGATGAAGCACCCATTGTCTTGTTTGCAGAATTTCACAATTTCACTTTCCACCTTGGTTAGAATTACTGACAACTCAGCAACAACTGCTAACATGTCAATTTAGATATTCCAAAAATTCAAGTTGCTGTGCTTTCCATGCTGCTTTCCAAACGCACCTGCTTCAGATCGGATGTGATGCTGTGCTACGTTCTTCAAGCCATCTGCCACTGCCTCTTCCGAATAAACCGAGGAATGGACCGGAATGGATTCATAAAACTTATACCACCTGGAAAGGATCGATGGTGGCAATTCCCATTTTAGAATTTGAACTGTTTCTATAGAATAGTCCCCTACTAAAACCATCTAAATTGGAGTTGTGACACAGCAGTTGCAGAAAGGTCCTTCAGACCCAAGGGTGAAAAATCTCTGGTGTTGGGTGTTTCCTAGGTGTGTTTGGTTAACAAGTGTGAAATCCAATGGAATATCAAGGTGGATGAGGATGACAGCCCCAACTCTATACACTTCGGTGGTGAACACGCTTAAACACAAGTAGGATCCATGATCATGGAGGCACATACACTTCAGCTGTTGAATGACAAATCTTTGACCAAACCAACCTGTTGACCGCCATCGTTGTGGCTGTGCTGCCAAGTGACGCTTGGCCACTGCATTTCGGAGTGTTCCTCCTGGTACTGCATTAAGGCATCAATAATATGCTGGATAGTCAGTGCACCACCAAAGGTCAAACCTCCAACGCGGAAAAATCTTCAAGTGAAACATCGGAGTTTTAGGTCTTCTGAACATACTGAGAAGTGTGTCTTTGTGTAGTTTATATAAACTTAGAAGGGCAACAATTTTGTGATCAATGGTCATACAGTCAAACATATTCGTACACTGTCACACCACTACTGGAGGTAAAGCAAAGGCATCAATTATCCAAAGTTCTATATACAGGGTCTGTCACGCAAGACTTTCCCAGTTATTGCTCTTTGATACAGGATCATTTCATTGTTCTCCACGCCTTCACCATTCTTCTCCAAGACATTCAGCTCAGCCACCTGAGTTAGTTGACGGAAGACGGCCCATTTGCACAACCATTTCCAGTTACGGGATCCCCCATGAAGATGTCGAAAAAATTGGACCCTGCCAACAATAACATACAAGAACCCCCAAAATTGTGTCGGTTCATCTCAGTGTTTTTTCCAAGCATATACAACCCACTGCTCCATTTAAGGGCTTAGCACCTAGGATTGCCATACAAATCCTATTCTTTGAGTCTCCCAAAAAGGGGTAAGTCTCCTTTCGTTCACCTCTTGCAAGATAGTGTTCGTCAGTGCTGAAGCGCCAAGAAGCATTCCGCAAGGAGATGACGTCTGTGGAACGACCATTGGCCACCTAGAAGCGGTTTAGACACAAACGCACTCGCCTCATCGTCTAGAGATACAAGAATCTTACGGTTGGCTCCCACAAACGCGATTTTTTGCATCTTTTCTTTTGTTGAGATCAAAAGTCGGGATGAATTGAGAAGGCCAATTCTTAGCATGAGGCGCCGCAGCTGGGACTTCAAATGTCATATCTGTGGGACTTCAAATGTTGGAAAGATGCCCGAATCTGCTTCTGACTGTTCCTATCTCGGATGTGAACAGGCAGACCCCAGATAACCGACAATAACAGACAACAGACCGCAGACGATAACAGACCACAGTAGACAATAGACAACAACAGACAATAAAAACACGACAAACGGCAGACAGCAGACAACAAGACACAGCAGAGAACCAAGAGGCAACAGACAAGAGAGAGACGACACACAACAGAGATCACATTACAGGCAGCAACAGACAACAGAGGGACAGACAACAAACAACAACAGACAACAGACAATAGCCCCCATCGTGCCGAATCTCAGTTCATGTCACTATATCGTACCTCATCTACCTTTGCTTCAGCTTCCTTCATCTCACCTCGTAGCACTTCATTTTATCTCATTTCATCTCACTTGATTTGCCTCTACATATCATCTCATTTCATGTCACCTCATCAGCGGAAGAGGTGGAAATAGACATGCGAGGCGCAACAAGAGACGAAGGCGGTTGAAAAAGAGACGGAACATGACGGAACCCCTAACGTTGAAGAAAAGAGAAGTGAGGTTGAAAAAAAAACGACCCATTTTTGACTACGGTCAATGGGCAGCCCAAGAATTGATGGGCCATGATTCATATACATATGCATCCGATCACATCCGATGGTTCTGAGTTTCTTGAACAAATTCAGTTGCGGTTTAATCTCAATCCCAAAATCTACGAACCTCGTTCCTTCAGCTCGGAATAGTCCTTCTTTTCTTATTGGTAGGCACACAAACAACTCCACTGTCGGGTTCTGTTGAAAATTTGGCTTTACCAATTAAGCTACCCATGGGTAGCTACTTTCCCTTCCTATGTTCTTCATTCAAAAGTAGATGATCGAGTGGTAGCATCCTTTCGTGAACCTACATGAAACTCACATGATGGAACCATGTCGGGCCAACATCCAGTGGTGCTTTCATTTCGGATTCCTCCTAGCATGCCATCTTTGGTTCGCCTCGTACGCCGCTTGCCGAATGCCTTTGGCTGTGTCACCCAAGAGATACCTGGTATCAAAAATGGCTCTCAAAATGAAGGTTTCTTAACATCTAAATTCCTTACAAAAAATGCCCATTCAAATTCACTCTTTCCAGAAAATTTGCTTTTCCTCCCAACAAGCTTCAGTGGAAAATTGTCCCTTCAGCTTGTGAAAGGAAACGAAACTCCTCTTGGTTTGAGATCAAATCTTGGACTGAACGAGAGGTCGCCCCTTGCAAATGTTGCATGGACAGAAAACATCATGAGAATCAGTCAACGGAAGTTCGACAAACCTCCAGGGAAAATCATTCGCCAAAATGCAGTTTGAAAGGTTGCGGCATCATCTTGAAAGCCATCCACTGGTTTCCTGTTGTATTTTGTAATTAAAGAAAAAGATCGCAAGAGTTGACCATTTCCAGTGCAATTTTTGAGGTTCCAAACATTGAAACCTTTTGAAATGGAGGGTGCATAGCTCGTGGCTTGGACTTTTTGATCTCCAGCGTCTCCTTCAGGAACAAAAAGCACTGGGTGGCAGTGTCACCTTTCCTTTTTCCACAAGCTGACATGGACATGACATAGACCATTTTTCAAACAAATCTTTAGCTCCAGCTTAGCTGTTCATATAGATCTGTTAAGTAATCTTGGATATAGTTATACCAGTTGGCACGCTCTCCACATGTTACAAAAGAACAATTGTGTCTTGCCTTGCTTAGCTAACAGTCTTGTCAAAGCCACAAACATGTAACACGTCACTGTAAGTGGCAACAAAGTAAAGCCTAGCAGGCCTCCAACGACATGGGTGCATACCAAGCAAAGCCTTCTCGTGTGAAGGAGACCTGCAAGAGTCCACAAAGTGCAGTGATCTCCCAAACGTCATGTTCAAACATGTTCCCACACTGAGTAGCTGGCAGACTGTCGCGGCACGTCCATCTTTGCATGTTCTGGACCTTGCAGCTGTCGAACGATACAACTCCCATTTTGCCAGGAAGTCATTCAAGAAAAGAAAGCCACATTGCCAATCTGTCGCAACATTGGTTCATGCTTGTTTCGCATGCATTACGGCTATCACAACTGTTTCATGGCGTTCAAATTTTGAAAATTGGAGATGAAAAAAAGTCCCCATGGGCTTCCTGGAATGAAGTATCTCCAGGGTGTTTGATTCTAGAGTCCTCTAATTATGAACAACTGTGTTGGTCTATACAGTTTGGACCAATCAGTTCGAGAGCATTCAGAGTAGCCCCACTCCCACCTTGCTCAAACACCCTCCCGGGTCCCGAACCCCCTCACAAATAACACATCACTATGACAAACACTACACAAAAAAAACACAAACTAACCAACATCAACCAACAACTACAGTAACCAGCATTAACCATCAACCACCAAACCACCACATCCACCTTTTTCCACTTTCCCAGCAAGCTGTTTCATTTTAAATGTTCTCCAAGTGACCGGTCAACTTGTCACAAAGGTTGGCATCATGCTCACCACATTTCTCCGCCAAGGCCACAGCTTCCACTGAGGCATCCGATGCAAAGGACTCCGACGCCTCAACGGGGTCACCCAACGGATGGCCGCCGAAACGAAACGGTCGGTCACTTCCATGGTGGCGAAAAAACGGTTTTATGGAAAGTTATATTTGGAAGACATTAGAAACAAATGTATACTGTATACTGTATATACTATATACTGTATATATAATGATGTATTGCTGTACATATATGCATGCATGCATGTATACACAGAATATATCATTGTAGAACTTTGTTGTTGAAAGCCTTTTTGTATATGTTTTTTTGATTTTTGGGTTCTGACTGAATTTCAAGAAATGAATGAACCAGAAATACACAAACATAGGATAGTGATAATGTGTGTTACAGGAAATCCTATAACTACATTCTTGTAGATGCCTTCTGAGCCAGTTTGGGGACCCTTTCATTTTGAGCTGCGGAAATGTTCGCTTCCTCTTTTCCGACGCTTTCCACCTGAACAAGATTGCGATAGCCAGTGCAACGGCAAATGTTTCCATCGTAGTTCTTCATGGATTCCTCCGCAGTGGGTTTTCCACCCGCACGCAAGAGCGCATAGGTGTTCATAACCTCAACAAAACGGCAGCTACACCGAAAAGAACAAAGGTGAAGCAGCACTTACTGCAGAAGATTGACGTGAAAAAGCAGGAATGTGGTAGGAACTTCATTTAACCACTGATTCAAGTGTTCCGACTATATACCAGCTTTCAATTCAAAAGGACTGGAAAATCCGAGAAAACTTTGACTACATACTTGACTATGGATGATTCGGCCATGATTTCGCTGATTTTCTGCACAACTCACTAATGGCATGATAAAGCATCATAAACTCCTAAGATTCTGGCCATACCGGGTGTGCAAAAGCCACATTGCATGCCGTGGTTCTCCGCCTTCCAGATACGTCAATGACGTTGGGGTATGTCATGGCAGTCATTGGGTTACATGAATCTCAAATGGATGTAGGGAATTCAAGTTTTGATTGACATCAGTTCTTTCCAGTCAACACACAAAAAAGTAGAAGTGAGAAGTTAAGATGGTGTGAAGTTTTTTGGAAAGGAAACTATGAAAGTCACATTTCAAATCATGCGAATTTCCATCACGAATCTCGTCAAGCAAAACAAAAAAAAAACGAATCATGCTGCCACCAAGTTGCAATTCGCTTCTGCACTTGGTGTACACATTTCCGTTCCGTTCCAACACCTTCCACGGTGGTCACTGACATACCATGGCAAGCAACCAACGGCTTTAAACCTCAGTTCGATCTGATGGAGTCACAGGTGGGAATTATTGGGTGTTTTGCAATTAAATGATGATCTATGATTCAGATGATCTTTGAATATGATATGAATATGATTATATTATACATGAATATC
>DF242899.1:0-43412 GCA_000507305.1 Breviolum minutum Mf 1.05b.01 | reverse complement strand
AAAAAAAATAGTTTTTAAGAAAATTCACAAGATGGCAAATCTTTGTTGCATTATTTTTTGGAAACCTCAGGAAGTTGAATGGATGATGTTGGATGATGTTGGTGTTTTCATTCTTTACACCTTGTTCTTGAAAACCATACCTTGGGGAAACAGACTTGGATAAAGGGATTCCACCTCAATTCATAGCTGCAGCACCAATGATCCTGCCCTTCAGGTGCTTGACCCAGAAGATGATGATGATGGCTATACCTGTGTGACTGGGCTTGAGCCTACGGTTTCATGTGGTTTATTTATAGGTACATTTACAGGATTATATAGGTATATATAGGTCCATATGGTTATTTAAGATATAGATAAGACTGCTGGTTCTAAGTCTATCCTAACTGAAAGGAATGGAACTACTTTGGAATGCCAGGGTGTTTTGCCTTATAAGGGTTAGTGATTAGGAGTTTAGGATGATTATATAAAATTATATAGTCATGTGCTCAAAGTCTCGTGAATTTTTGAAGGTTTGTTGAGAGGGAAGGGTGAAGACCTGCCCATCGAACGACCGAAATCGTTTTCCATGATAGAACTGAAATACATTCCATCCAAGACCTTGAAAGAAAGGTGACCGGGAATCACTAAAGCATACATTTTCCTGGAAGGGGATGTGTGGAAGGGGAGGGATGTCAATTCTTTTTCGAATTGCATTGTTTGAAGATTGAAAACTCAGCTCCCATTGTCCCATACGACCCGTCCATTCATTCAAGCGACCGGCCAATTGCTGTAAATGATTTCTAGGATTTCAAGGATTAGCCAACTTTACGTGGAAATGCATGCAAGTTTCAAACAAAAGGCTTCAAAACTCCACCAACTCCAAAATCATCAATTTTAAACTATCAACCAACAAGCCAACTTTCAAAGTTCACAACCTTTTGAAGCACCGTTTCGACTCAACAGCTGTTTAAACAACCATTCACCGGTTTCCCAGGCCTGTGATTTATGGAGCTTAGGCGTTGTCAGTGGTACTCAGCGGCTGAGAGTCGTCGGGAGTTTGGGCTGTCGGTTCCAACAGTTGGTGTCACTGGCAAGGTGATTCTGGTATCAGATTCGAAAATTCACTGAATGACGTCGCACGACCGGACCTGGATTTCTCATAGTAATACATATATTTATACATATTAATGTACATACGTACCTTTTTTTGTGTTAGGGCCTTTTATTAGTTGGTTAGTTTTCCTAACGAACCGACGACCCCAAAAAAAGGTGTCCATGGGATTAATGGAACAAATTGTGGTACTAATCCATCACTAGTAACATGTAGACAGGTAATGCAGGCAGGTGAACATATTATTTAGTAGTTTTAGTAGTGCTGTTGATGGAAGAAATCCTGCACCAGTTGATATGGTAAATATCCCATTATTTACAGGGTTTTAAAAAATGCCAGGTGGTGCAGGATTTTTGCCATCAACAGTGTCTCTAAATTTTGTGCACGCACGGTGTCCTCCATTCTGGGTGTTGTGTGAACATTCCATGTACATATGTGTACTGTTAATGTGGGGTCCCATTTCAGTCCACAAATTGATTGACTACAGCCCAAGGAACCAACAAACTAAAATAGGGTTACACTACAAATGTCCCGAGTTTTGTGAGATGGTATCTCTTCAAAAGGGTTGATTAGACATCCAAATTTTATCATGAAGTCCCAAAGACTAAACTTTTTGCTCCCTATGGAAGTAGAGCATCCTTCAATATGGATCATCCCAGGTTGAGATTCAACCAGCTTCCCAGGTAGCCTATGTGGCACTCTCTGGAAAGCCACCGTTTTGGGGCAGCCAGGGAAGCCAAGTAAAAAAAGACAGGAAGATCCAGCCGTGGTTTGGTGCGTTGGAGTTTCTGTTTTAGATGATGGTTTACATCTTGTGACAGTTGTGTTTGTGTGTTTTTTTTAAACTTGTTTTTGGTATGCTTGTCACTTCTACTAGGGAAGATGATCCAGGTACAAATATGTTGTAGAAAGTATAATGTTTTCTTATATTTGTTCACCTCTATATATGGTACAATATGGTACAGATGAGCCATGTGAAATTGATCAACAAATTGTTTGGACAGGTTGAAATCAGTACAGCCAGTGGCCAGTGCTTTATTTCCCCTGTTCCAAAATTTGTTGATTGCAGACAAACGAGCCCAATCCAATGATTAGCCACCAATCACTGATGGACAGGTATGAAGATATTTGTTTGCAAAGAGCTGGAAACTTTAAAGATCTCAAATTTTGTCCATCAACGCTATCATTTCCAACTTCAGTTGAGATGATTGAGGTGAGCAATGAGACTTTCTTTAGAACACATTCCAAGGATAGAGAAAAAGTGAGAAACATGGTATATTTTGTGTTGTCGTCCATCGATTTTTAATCGCTATCTACTGTAGTCTATTTTGGTATGTAAGTAAGGTACCAACATGACCAGATTTGTTTTTTTCCGCCACCGAACTAAAAAATCAGTGGACAACAAGGGGGGACAAGACGGAACAAAAACGGTATGTTCCAATAGTTGCAGTCATACCTTGAGGCCCAGTACAACAAGTGACGCGAATGAGAGCCGAAAAATATCCGCTCAGTGGCGAGCCTGACGCCCCAGTGCTTTGGTTTTTTGGGGTAATTATGAAGGATTTGGAGGTTGTAACATATAATTAAAGGCCGGGTATTGTTGTAGCATAGACCTAGTCGGGCTGTACATATACATGTAGAGTATATCATGTTATATAATGTATTTATGCTTTCTCTCACATGATATACCCTTGGATTTGTTACAGGTGATGTTGCACCAATGTAAATCACCATCCCGGGATACATGTTTTTTTTAAATCTTTACGAAGCAGTGAGAAGAAGAATTCCATCAACTTTCACCCGTCAGCATTCCAAACTTCATTACCTGTCACCATGAGAATGATCATGATCTGCAGTAAAAGGTTTGGAGTCAATTATCTTACCCTATGGATCCAAGTAGCTGCTAGGAATGGACTTGTGACTTAGGGTACAATTTGGGCGGTAAAGTATCTTCTTAGGAGAGATGCTTGGAGGTTTAGGCTTAGGACATTGGACACAGTTCAATAGAAACATCAAAAATCATAGAGATGGTTATCCACATTGTTTGGTCTCTCCGAGCTATCGCCAATTCACAGATAGAATGGTTGACCCTTGTGCCTAAAGAATCCGAAAACAGCTCCAAAACCACGGACGTTACATTGCATACTCACAACATCTCAAAACTCAAAAGATGATGTGGCAAGAATCTATACCTTAGGATGCATTTTGTGGGAGCCTTGGAAAAAAACATGATCCTTTGTATTTATGGGCGTTTTTTTTGCTACAAATCTATAGGTATAGTACCTAAGGACCTAGGGAGGTTTGCACCTGCACCCCTTGGCCAGGTTTTGGGATACAATCTCAGATGAGGCCAAGGCCGACGGGCACCACAAGATAGTGATGAACAGTTGTATGATGAACAAGATGTACTCATCATATTTTTGGACAACATCCTAAAATTTTGAGCATCTTTGTTGTATGATGATGTGAACATGATGCTATTTTGGAATTTGTATGTTGTTTGTTTGGGAATCTCGGGGCATAGCAGGTTTTTTGTGTGCCATGGATTTGGGTCACCTATAGGAATTTGGATGATCCTGTGGTGATCCCATTTCACCCTGTTGGTTTCCCTTACATTTCCTGTATATAATGAGGTTCCTTGCTTTAATCCTGCGAATTTATGTACCATGGTGTTCAAGGGAAGCTAGTTCCATTGTATGGTCGGTTGATGTCGGTTGGTACTTGCCCCACCAAGGAGGGGAACTCAGATTATAGCTAAGGCCATCGGCTATCGTTCTTCCTTTCAATTTTCAACCTCATCAACAACAACAAGAGTCGCAACATTGGAATCATCTCTCCCCAAAAGGAGAAAAGATGAACGACGTTTATTCGATAATTTTCAGATATCCACATAGTTTTTGCACAAGACATCTTCCTCATAGATCCTGCCATTACCTTTCTTTTTTTCTTGACAGCGCAGGATTTGATCCGACAACTTCTGAAGACTGATGTGCAGGCCAGGGTTTTACTGGAACGACATTCAACCCAATGGATGGGCTGGGATCCAGGATTTGTTTGCGAACGAGGCATTCGCTGATGAAATCTGAGGATTTCGTTGTTTTTCTTTTGGGGGGATCCAACGGATATCATGAATCTGTTTTAGATGTTTTAGCTGAACTTGTGCGTGTGATTTTGATGAAGCATCCAGTTACTATTGGTTGTCTCGAAGCTTTTTGGCAGACAGAATTGGAAGGAGGGTCGTTTGAAGAAAGGATGTTGTTCCAATCGGTGTACTTCAATATAATGCATATCATCATCATCATCATCATCATCATCATCATCATCATCATCATCATCATCATCATCATCATCATCGTCATCATGACAACCATCATGACAACCATCATGACAACAATCATCATCATCATCATCATCATCATCATCATCATCATCATCATCATCATTTTCATGGCTGTCGTCATCGCTGCTACAATCACCATCCACATGGCTTGCATCATTGCAATCAGTCTCTTTATCCAACTCGACATAGTCCAATACTACCCAACAATATGATCCAACAACACCCTTCATCTCTCAACATTTCCAAAAAAAAGCAAGCAATCACCCAACACCTGCCATCAATCATCAACTACTAAGTGTTATAGATTGTGTTGTTCCACAATCAACAACACGAGTCGCCACGACTTCTGATTTCTGACATGTGTTGGGGAAAAGCGAACCTTTGGCCTGATGATTTCAGAGGTTTTGGGAAAATTCACCGGCAGGTTCGGCTTACTGCTGATCAAGTCGGGACATCTCGGTGTTCGGGATGAGATTGGGTACTGGTGAGGTCACCATGTAATGTCACACCCGAAAGGAGGGGGATTTGGGGGGACTGTTTTGATTAGCCATTTCTACCAACAAAAATGGTTGCATGACTGTTCTCAAAAGAAATGGGAGGATCAAGCATCATGAATCATCATACAGACAAAGATGCATTTGAGACAATAGATAGTATGGAATGTTTGCCTTTTGGGGGATGTGATTCAATCAATTGAATACGAATACCTTCCAACGTGCTCGTTTGATGAAAGATGGAGATGTTTTTTTGCTTGTGATTTAAAAGGTATCCAAGATGGAATTTGATGTTGGTTGCCTCATTTTCCAACACATCCCAGATCCTTAACCTCACTTGTGATTTTTTTTAAGTTTGAGATTTTCCACTTGGTATAGACAGTCTAAAATTCACCCCTTTTCCAATAGCTCCAATACTTATGAGATCTTAGGGCAGACATTGTAAGATCAGTCATTGAATCTTCGTTGGAATCTTTAGTTTGGTGATGTTTGGTGCAAGTTCTTAGGTTGAATTTTTACGGTTCCACCTTGATTTCTAGGTGAATATGATATGAAAATTTTACCAAGCGTTGCAACTCGAGCTTATTAGGAGGCACAATTGATGAGCATGGGAGACAATGGCAAGATCACCACACCAATGAGTGTGCTGGAAATTCATTATACAGTTTTACAGGATATCTACTGACACCTGAGTGTTGGAAACTGTATATGTAAAGCATGTGATGCGTGGGTGCATTTATTACACAGCAGTTGTATCTAAGAAGGTTAGACAACAGTATATATATATATATAAGGATCCGGTTAAACCAGGATTCCATAGAAAAAGAAACGATTTCGCTTGTTCTTGTTCTTGTTGTTTCTACTGGTTTTTAGCATGTTTTTATCCACTATCTTTGATTCCTCACTTCCACATCCCGGCCCGAAATCCACGAACCGCAATGAGGTGATCGGACATCCATGGTTGAATAGAGGGCAATTTGATGCAGACAACTTGGTTTTAGCACAGGCGAGAAATGGCGAGTTATATACATGGACTTACCACTTTTTGATGGGAGGTTACTGCATAGCTATGGCACTAGCTGAGCTGATGTGTTGAATAATACGGTTTTTAATAGTTTCTATTTGTTATTTGATATTCAAACATGTTTCAATATGTTTCAATGTTGTTTCCGGTATCTGAACTGATGCACTTTTTTTCCATCAACGGTAGGTCAAGGATGGTGTTTCGAAACGGTTGCATTTTTGGAAGAACATTGCCGCCATTTTGACTTATATTTCCATCAGATGGGCTGAGACCATGTTCAATGATTTTGCCCACATAACCTGGGAAGATATATACCCCAGACTTCCCCAAACCGCGAGAAAGAATCAAATTCCTCCAGAAACTGTTTGTGAAGGGTCAGGGGTATCTTCCAGGGGCATGTGGGTGAGATCTTATAGACATGTGAAGTAGCTTACTTCTTGGAAAAAAAACATGCGAGCCACCGAAAAGATATGAACATCGCCTATCAAATCATAGGATGATAAGCCTGCTTACCAACCAAAGCCGGATTGTGCCCACCAGAGAACTCACCAATCTTGAATGTTTACCTTTCAGCAGCCAAATTGTCAACAAACAATCCAAAACGGGCCAATGAATCCTTATCAAGCATGACCAAAACAGTCATGATTTGTCTTTAGAAACAATGAACGAACTGGTCACCACTGAACTGAGAGTCTCCATGTTGCCCGTGTCTGCATGTACAACAGGTGCTGTCGAATTTGGAACAGTTTAGTCGAGCGCCCGACTTTTTTACCTTTTGCGTGGCATCTGTCGGGGCCCTGCGAGACAAACAATCGGAAGATTCATAGTCTATACCGACAAAGGGAAGGCCTTGTGATGGCTATATAATGTGTGCATCTTTGATGGGTTTGTGTGTGTAAAACAGATATGTGGTGCTTCAGGAAGATACGGGGTCTTTGGAAATACTGACAGTTTCAGAACTTCCGGCTGGCTATGTCAGATGGTCAAGAACACCTTCATCACCTTCATGTCATTCCATTTTTCCGCAAACAGCACGGGCTCGTCACACGACCCTTAACACTAGTGCTTGCCTCTTAGCATCCATGGCTCGTGGACTGGCATTTGTTGCCTTGACTGCAGTGGCTGGCAGCTTGGCCTTTGTGCCCAGCGCTTTGCCACGTGGAAGCAGCCCATCTCCCAGGCATGCACTTGCCACACCCAACATGCAGACTGAGAGTAGCTGGGGTTCGCTGCCGACTTTAGTCGGAGGCGTGGCCTTGGGACTGTTCTTCAGCCTTGCTACCGTGGCACCTGTGCGTGCTGAGGAGGCAGCAGCGCCGGCGGGACCAAGTGATGAGGAGATCCTGGCAAAGGGCTGCGACATCCGCTTGGACTGCGACACTAAGGAGAAGCAGTTTGCTTGGGCAAAAGCCTACTACAGGAAGTACAACCAGGAGACTGATGGCAAGGACCCCAAGTACAGCCAGCCTTCTACTGGTGCCGGAGTGT
Source organism: Breviolum minutum Mf 1.05b.01 (assembly GCA_000507305.1). Taxonomy (NCBI): domain Eukaryota; class Dinophyceae; order Suessiales; family Symbiodiniaceae; genus Breviolum; species Breviolum minutum. The sequence continues at coordinate 35,976 of DF242899.1, read as the reverse complement.
ACCGCAAGTACAAGATCGACTGGACCAACCCAGACCCCAGCATCCCTGACACCGTGGATGGCACCTACCCCATCCGTGACGAGGAGTTCAAGAAGGTTTGGGAGTCTCGCCAAGCAGAGCTGAAGCAGCGCGTTGAGAAGTACCTGGGCCGCCCAGTGGTGGAGGCTCGCTTCAATGGAGACTACTACTCCAAGAAGAGCCCTTTCCATTCCCAGCAGGGAGATTGGTGAGTAGCCAGCTTTAGAGAGTTTCTGAAAATCTGCCATCACTGATGGGACCCTTTCTACTTACTGTAAAAACTAGGTGGTGGTTTCAAATATTTCTTTATGTTGATCCCTGTTTGGGGAAATTTTCCAATTTGACGGACATTTTTCAGATGGGTTGAAACCACCAACTTCAAAATCTTGCCCCAAAAATTTGGTTCTTACCAACCATGTACCGTTAGAAATGGGTTCCATCACTGTTCGGCGGCTCCCAACCTTGCCAACGTTGGGAGATGAAGCAAAAGGTGATTGGGACTGTTGAATACTGTTGATGGAAGAAATGCGTCTTACCACCTGACATGTATTCAACCCTGTAAATAACGGTAGATTCCCCATATCAACTGGTGCAGGATTTCTTCCATCAACAGGATGACCTGACATGTATTCAACCCTGTAAATAACGGTAGATTCCCCATATCAACTGGTGCAGGATTTCTTCCATCAACAGGATGACATGAAGAGAGGCACATTGAACCATACTTACCTGCAACGCAGTTTTATTTGTCCAGCATTTCTGGGGTCAAACTTTTTCAGAAGATGTTGTTCTACACACTTTAATATTTTATCAAAACATAAAGAGCCCATTTTTTGCATTTCAGGTAGTTCCAGGTGCATCTATACCTTTAACAGTAACATGCCCTAAAGATGACAGTGTTTGTACATGCATTTGTTGTTTCATACCTGGGATGCTGTTGGGAATCGGATTCGTTTAACCTGCAGGGCGCAACGTCTTTCATTCTCGGGCCATATGTTTCTGCATGGTTTCTTTAGGTGGATCAGATAATCATCGCTAGGTTGAGGTGTTTTACTCAAGCACAAACTGCAACACACAACTGAAGGGTGAAGATTGTAAGGTTGCCTTTTGTATCCTTTTGTTTTTGTGATGTTGCTGCTGCTGGGAGCAATGCTTGAAAAGGGTGCCACGGGTTTGTTCTGTGAGCGTGACTTCAACGAAACGATATACTGTTTAATTCAGAAATTATGGAGGCAGTGAATAGTTTCAGCCAAATTTTACAATCATCGCAATCAAAGTGGTTTGTCAATTGTGATCTCAAACAGTTGAAGAAACCGCTTCACCCACTATATTCAATGATTAACATGCCTTCATACCTGCAAAATTCATTGACAAACTTGACCGCTGTTCTATGTCGAGGTGGCACGACAATTGGATCATCGAAGTTTGGGTGGTGTCTTGGCGTCGGTTGGTGTCGTTGGCAGCCCTGCAAAGAGATGCGATATTATCATCATTCCAAAGGGTGCACGATTTTTGTCCATGAACAGTCCATAATTGGTGAACATGGAATATGATGTGTCTATTACGTGGCATGGTTGTTTGCAAGTCAGTTGCTTAACTTCTACCATCCACTACCTAAACTTACTATCTACTTCTGGCAAGTATACACTTCTTGTCCATTTGTTTTATTCCCTTTTGTAAGTGTTACCTCGTCGAATTGGTTTCAGGAATTCGTGATGCCTTCCTGATGCTCGACAAGAATTGCTAGGGCAACCCAGGAGCGGAGGCCTTTGAAAAGGTAGTTCTTTAGTATGACACCTCTTTAGGATACTTAGCCCTCAGACTCAGCAATTTGTGTAAAACTTGGAGGAACAGGGTCCAGGGTCAGGGGCATGTTTGATTCAGGGAGCTAAATTGCTTTCCCGTTTCACGTTTTACCCCTTCCATTGCCCCAACAAAAAGAACGGAATGGGCGACCCCCAGACAACACGGCAGGCGTTTGCACCCGGTTCATCCTTTAATTCCACCAATTGCCGGACTGGAAAGGTACTGGGTCCATGGGAAGTTTGCGAAATTGTGTTGTTTACTTTTTTGTTCTTCTATTAGACTTACCCAATCACAGTTCAGTGATGTTCACTGGAAAACACATATCAGTTGCAGCGGAGTTCACCATTGTGGAATTTTGAAGGGCTAAGATGGCCATACAAATCCCAATGCATCACTGCAAATGTGTTTTGTTTTTTGCGCAAGCTATTTCAGAACTCCCAGATGGTACGTAGATCTATTTTTGAAGCAAAGTGTATACGCCCCCCAACAACAAACACATCTGCCCCCCGAAACTAACACGAAACCCAAAGATAGAGGTTTGCCAGTTTGCCAGGTTTATTTTCTTTCCAATTCGGAGTGATGTGCGGTAGGTTCCAGCCAGTAAAGTATATCATGTTTTTTTTTGTGTGCAGGTCCTTCCGCCACACCTTCCACCACACCTGTTTGCAACCATCCACCAGTATTTCAGATGGATGGGTGCATGCCATGACATGCCATCGGTCACCGGTCGCGGATTTTTTTTGCCACTTTTGAGGTGATGGGATCTTGACTCTGAACGAGATTCGTGAAGGTTGTTTTCTTTTTTGGGGAAGGGGAAATGACTCCAGACGGGCAAACGATGTTGTTGTTGTGGTTGTATTTTTGACTTTACTTTTGGGTTTGCATGCCTATAGTTTTGTGTTTATTGATGGTGGCCTATTCGTTCATCCGGTTTAGGAGTGTACGGGCAAAGGAGGAAAATGTTTTGGTAAAACACTTGTTGTTTCCTTTTCACTTGACTTTGATCCAAGACATTAGCTGGTAACCCGGGACGGACAGTCGCAGGGTGATTGAGGGATAGGTTTCCCATGTAAAGTGGGGTTAGCAAACATATTTCTTTGCTATCCTTCGATGGCAGGTTACAGTCGAGCTTTTCATCGAGATGATCCCGAGGCTGTGACTGAGGCGGCCGTGGGAAAGAGGATTAGCTGATTAGCTCAGGCCAGTTGAGGTGAACTAACAGGTAACTTGTTGTGTTTGTCTAATCCAGAATTCAGATTTAGACATCCACCGAACATAACATGATATCATATGATACATGAGCTTGCAGGATTATGATATTGATATTGTATGTATGTACAGTCTATATACTGCAGGTATATATGTACATTTGCCAGGCCAGTCTTGTGTTTTTCACAAAGATTTTGCAGGACATATGCAGGACCGATATCCTAATTCGCATATGCAGTGCTAATCTATGATTTCTTCAAGCAGATTTCTTTTGTTTTTGCCAGTGTAAAGCACCATTTGGGAAGTATGATTTACATATGCTTACATATATGCATATGTATGTTTTTGTCCGTTTATCTCAAACAAATCCACGAAATACAGTTTTTGTGTCATTTCCAGGACTGTTGGATGAGACATGAGTGGTGTTTCGCGGTACTATAGTGGGGACTAGCAGCTAGCAGACCAACAATTCCCATGCAACACAAAGAAGGTACCCTTATCTTACACAATTCATTGACATCTACTGTACAATAAATATTCTATATATATATATTGTTCATAAATATACATGTTTCAGTTAATGGCACCTTGCAATGGCTGACAATTTTGTTCCCTTTCCTAAACCTTTATGTTTGGCCACAATTCCAAAAAACAGCTGCTGGTATAGTGAGACAACTTCAAGGAAAAAAACGACCAGCTGGAGCATGTTGCTCATCAGGCAGAGGTGCAGGAGATCTTTTCCTATTTGGATCTTGATGGCTCTGGGAGGTCGCGGATGGATGGGTTGGATGGGAAGCTTGGGAATTGAATGGCCCTCCAGTCCTCCATGAAACTGCGAGGGGTATGCGCCGGATATGTGAAGAAAACACAAGGGAAACATATCGTATTCTTTGTCAAGAATATATAATATACCCACCAAACCCAAAAGAACAAGCTCTGGTGATAGCATTTTTTATGATACACCTCTAGTTTTGCTTGATATGGTTGTTGAATGGTTGTTGAACCTATTTTCTAGCAACTGAAAACTCTGCATTTTTTGTCGGAGTTGCAACTTTTAACCTTTCCACTTCAAATTTGGTGGGTTGCCAGGATCACCTATACTGAGTTCTGTGCCGCAGGCGCTGGTTGGAGATGGGGAACTTCCGTAATGGATGTTTTCCTCAGATTGGAAAACAATAATCCTTCCCTTTTCCTATTAAGTAAATATTGTGAAGGCAAGCTGCAAGTTTTGTTTAGATTTCGATCGATGGTTGGAGAAGAAACCGGGCAAATAAACAGATGTGTATTACTTTTATATCTATAGAATGACCATCAACTAATGGTTAATGGTTGGTTTGGGTTGTTGGTTTGGGATTCTAAGCGTGCCCTTAAGTAACAATCCCTTTCACAAGGGAACCCTAGGAATCTAAACCACCAACCCAAACCACCAATTAACAAATAGCTGATGACCACATCACATTTTGATTCCACGTGTTTTGCCACAAAATATCGCACAGGTTTGGGCGAGGATGGCTTCGCTGATGAACATGTATGCCTCTCAGCACCTCTGGCACCACATGTCTTCCCTATTCCCGCGGCTCTCTATATAACTTAAGCGAATAGACCATATAGATGCACGGAACGATTGACATGTTACATCAAATTTGTTGCTCATCTGAAGGATTTTGCAAACCCACCGAATTTGAATCCTTCTGCCAAATAAGGGCGTTGGAGCGGAAATATTCCTTTTTTTGGAAGACTCCTTTGCTGGAGAACGAAAAAAAATCCCTCGTCCAAACAGCGACTAGACCGAGGTGTTATGGTCTGCTTTCAAGACCTTTGATATCCACGACGATGGCAAAATTTCCAAAGAGGAAGATGTGGGGTGAGTTTAGCATAGTTTAGCCGTTTTGACAGCAAGTTTTGGGACAGGTTTTTGATGGGATTTTCATGGGATTTTCTATTTGATGCACATGGCTTTGCGCAAAGTGCATTTTCATGTGATCAAAAGTGTTTGACCTTCATTGCAATCTTGTCAGTTGTTTTGATGCTGGGGGATCGATTCAGATCAATATCTTGGGAAAGACAAGCCTCAGGGACAATCTGTTTTCTTTTTGTGTTGTTTCATCGCCAGCTCATCATGTATACATAGTTTGAGCAGTCACCACTAGGCATATTTCCTTTCTAGAAAGTCTAGTACGCATTCTGTATGAACCTTCATTTCCCATTCTTATTGGGAGAGGGAGCATCCCGCTATATGTGTGTATATTTCTGCAAATGTACCTATTTATAGACATATGTTTGTAATATGTATGATATTTAGATATGTATTTATAGATATAGATCTTTTCCATTTTCAACTGATAAGTACGAAGTTACTAATGACTGTGACCCCCCAGTCTGACTTACACCCTTCATAACGGGTTTTTTGTTAAGGCGTTATTAAGGGAAACCAATGGTTAATACGGTAGGTCGACAGCAGGTTTGTTTTGGTACCTCAGGAGCTGCGCCAAGTGCTACAACGTGCAGATATCACCCAGGTACAGCAGAAGTTGAGATTGGTATTTTTCTCATGAAGTTGGCATATGATTTGAAAAAGATCCCTTAAGATTCCCTTAAGTGATGTAGGATGTTGTTCCAAGAGATTTCAAAGAGTAATTCGTAATAATTCGTACCATATGTTTCCACATGGATACAGACACAAGTATATGTATATATATATGGTATGTATTTGGTATGTTTTTTTGAATGTGTTTTTTCAGGTTTGTATCTTCACTTCTTTGTGACTTTGAGAACCGTTTATTGCGCTCCAGATTTTATTTTTTTTTTTTGGGGGGGGGGCAGTTTTTGTTGTCATGTCTGGCAGTGGTTGAAAGGGGCCCACCCTCCAAAGAAATAGCCGGCCTTATTAAGGGGTTATGAAGCCCATCATTAACCCTTGACAATCCCCTAACAAGATTAATAAGGCATTGTTCCCATGAATTTCATTGGATGATGCCAGCAATATATCATTCATGTAACTGAGGGTCCTTCCACTCTTGAAGGGAGGAAATCCAGATCAACATGTTTGTTTCAAGTCTTAAAGAGTTTAGATTAAAGGGATGTTCCTTCCATAACCGTGGGGCGCCACAAACACATCAAAATACCATACAAAGACTTGCTGAAAGGAAGTCTCTAGGTACTGACTAGTTCGTATATCCTCACTTTGGAGTGAATGCAGAGAAGGGCCTTACCCTTCAGGATCCTTTTGTAATACATTGTTTGTGCTTACATGATGGGTGTGTTTTCCTCGTTTGAGCTCTTGATGTTTGTGTAGAAGCAGGGCAAATACATACCATACCTTGATATTCTTGGCTTGGGCATTTTGAAACTCAAAATATTTTACACCCTATGACTTCCATCAAAACACTATATGATGTGATGATTTAATATATACATTTGTGGGCTGTTTACCTTCCCTTCATTTGTATTTGTTTCGTCCTTATTTCCTCAACCTCTCAACATCGCAACACTTGAAAGTCTTCAAATTCATCACGCCAGCCAGCTGCCACCCTTGCCCCTTGTTACCACTGGTATCATCCCACACAAGCAAGCAAGAAGCAGGTGTGGACGGCTGATGTGTGTCAAGAAGTGGCAGAAGAAGTCGTCCAATTCTTCGGAAATGGCTCTGATAGCACCTCGGTACTGAAAGCTGAAGCAAAACCTGGCCGTTGGCCGTTACAAGTACACCTGATGAATTTTGTTGGAATGGGGTAGTGGTATGGACCTTTTTTGATGCGACATGAAGCGTATTTGGTTGCTTCATGATAGGTGGGCAAGAGATAAGGGCGGGATGAGAGGTGCTGAAAGTAAGAAAGCAACTGAGTTCAGGTACATGATTCACACGCTACCAAAGCAATGGTACCAAGGAACCAATACATGATGTTTCACCTTCGTTTTCCTTGTTTGAAACAGGTCTGTGTTTCCATCCTTTCTGGAATCAGCAAAGGAAATTCCACTCCTGTGCAAGGAACATGCTGTATTAGAAGCATTTCAAAAAGCCACACATTATTTGCTGTATGAGTTGGAAAATGAGACCTAGTTGTCTTCAACCAGCAAGTCAACATCGTGCCTCGGGCAGATGAAAATTGCAGTATCAGTGCCAACGTTGGAGTGCTTGCTACCCTTTAGACATAGATCCAGCAGAGTAGAAGCTGTAGATTTGGGAAGATTTGAGGGAGACTATATTTAGAAATTCATTCTGGATGATTCTACTTGGAAACTTACAGTTGGAGAGAGGGTGCAGAATGTATCCACAGATTCACATCAAGGTTTGAAAATCAACAAAAGATGTACACCCCTTGGAACCGATATATCCCCTCTTGCTTGGCACGTTTCAATAATGTTATATCTTTCCCAAGATAGGACATGTTTTGTTTTTGCGGAGGGTCAACTAAAGTCTGAGCTACATTAGGATTATTTGACCTTAGCACCTTTTAAGATACTTATTTTCTGATGGTTAGATCTTATCCTAAGATTCACCCGTCCACGAAGCTAACATTATGAAGACGATCCTTCGTAAAAAACCATCCCCCCCAAACAAGCAACGTCAACTTCCACCATTTTCCCAATGATTTCAGGTATCAACTTTGAAGAGTTGGGGGTCCTTAGGGAAGACTCGTTGGGTTTGACCTTGGGTTCAGATTCGTTGGGTTTGAGAAGATGTGTTGAGATCCTTCCAAAAGTGACCTGTTTTTTTTTTGGGGGGGGGAGTGGCGAGGGTTAAATTATAATCAACTTAATAACACGGTAGTGTGTTATTATTCAATAAAGATGAAATGCTGCTGTATTTGAATGACAAAAAAATTACCGTCTTCGAAGCACGGACAGGTGAGTGGTTATTTCAGAAATAGCACATAGCGGCATCTTTTGAAGAAGCTGGACGTGTCCATGGTACTGTTGATGGTTGAAATCCTGCACCAGTTGATAGGTAGTTTATCCCATTATTTACAGGGTTTTATACATCCCAGGTGGTGCAGGATTTCTTCCATCAACAGTAGTTCTTTATGAACTTGAGAATGCGTACAGAGTTTGAAGACGTATGTCAGAAAGTAAATCGCCGTTTATATTTGGTGCCTCCTCCCTAATAATCTAGGCTGGTGAAATGCTGTTGACGGACAAATCAGCCGCAAACCAATGGGATGTTTATGAACTGTTCAGTTGATGAATAAACCTTAACCTAATGCTCCACACTTCCAAAGGAATCCAAAAGGTAGTCTCTTTTTGCTTAAGTTTCTGTACAAAAGCAATACTAAATAGCAAAAAACAAAAACAATACCTTCCCGAAGTTTAACAGCGAGTTTTCCCCTGAAAAGTGAACATTCCCAATAGGAAAGTAGTCCTCCAACCACTATTTTTCAGGGGCTCTGTTAAACTGTTGGGGTGTAATATATTTACAAATCACAAAATATATAATATAAAAATGATAGAGTGCCTTCCCTTTACAGATTGATCTCGTATTGCAACCTGTCCCAACCCACCCACAGGTGGCTGTCTTTGATGCGCGAATGCTCCGCCAGACACAACGAGTCGGAATGCCTCGGGGGTGAACAAATTGGGGAATTCTTCACTTGGGAGACGTTGAAGATGATGTTTTGGTTCACTCTCCATGTCAACCTATAGGTTGATATGGTTGATTGGTGGTTCATGGTCCGGTGGTTTTCCTAGGAATTTTCTATATGAAAGGAGGTAGTACGTTGGGACTTGGAATAGTCAACCCCCTTAACCTCAAACACCAGCCAGCCATGCCATTGGTTGATTATGCTGAATCACCAATTTGGGAGTTATTCAATTTTGTTTTGTCCAAACGTGGAACAAGCAAATCAAATAAATCAAAGTTGGGTGGGATGTTCAAGAATTAGCAACCCCCTAAGATCCAGTGGATTTGCTGCTGTCATTTATTCGAAAGGGTTGACCAACATTTCTTTTTCGTTTTGCCCGCAATGAAAGCCTGGGAGAGAAACAAAAACGTCAAAGTCTTTGAATGATGAATTTGTTGTTATAGGCATCAAGTATGTTGTATCTGTATATCTCCTTCGTTTCTGCGTAGCTTTTGAACCCTGACAAATTCGTGCCGTGTTTCCTACCCACCAAGCATTTTGCCGAGGGTGTCTCCCAGACGCTTCTCCCAGAGCTTGCAATCGTTGTCGGGAGACTTGGGCAGAACCATGGGATGATGGGCGGTGCTCCTTGGTCCATTTTGAAGAATGTGTTGAATGACATGTTTTTTTCTTGTGATTTTGTTATGAAGCAATCACATGAGTCAGATGGATCATATTGAACGTGTATTGCATTTGTTGCCTGTGTTGGCACTCCACTGTCTTGTTTTATGTTTGTTTTTTGAAGTTACATACATGTTTCAGTTGATCATTGCACTCTACACATACATGTTTTCAGTTGTTTTCATTGATAGTCACGATTGCTCTCCAGTTTTAAATGATCAATGGAGTCTTTTTTGAATTGGAGTTTCCGAACATATGAAAAGAGCAGCATTGTTGTGATGGTGGTTCAATAAGCTAAGCTACTGTAAATGGTTAAGTTGTAGTTGAAATGAATTTTAATCCGTTTAAGCACTTTCACCCTTTTGACAAATTCATTTGTTTGAAATGTTTTTTTTCAACCACCCCCTACTGGCTCTGGTTTTTTTCGAAGTGGCCTCCAACAACTCCCATTCTGCAACATCCGCAACATGTTGCTGAGAAATTCTCGCAGGTTGGGTGAGAATCAAAGCTCCTTCACATTAAGTGGCAATCTAAGTGGCAATGGTAGCCTTAGCCTTCCTGAAGCAGAGCCTGAGAAGGCACCAGAAGTGATTCAGGAGGAGCCCCTGGATTTTTTGGAAGGGGTGGGAGGGGACGTTGCCACTATTCCAGTGACTAACCAAAGTGCGTACTCCTACGAACCAGGATGCGTTTTTTTTCACAAAAAAAATCACTTTAAACTTTGAATTGTCAGATATGTCACGACTATTGTTTATTTTTTGATCGACTCTTGATCACAGAACAAGCTGCATGCCATGTTTCTAAACACTTGTGATTGTTTGGGGTATTTCAAACAAATTGCATTTTGGCATCACATGAAAAGGTAGAATTGAAAGTTGTGCAATTTTGTTCATGTTGATCACTTTGCTTAGTGTTTCCAGTATAAAACTTATCTGTCAAGAACGACAAAAAAAGCCACACTGACCAACCCCCTTGACACCAATATGAGGTCATAGAGTCGTCCAGTTGGGAGAATATCTCAAATTTTATCTCCGGACCACCAAAAAATCACAGTTTTTGATAGGAATGAATCTTCACATCTTGGGATGAAAACTTGCAAAGTGTCCCTATGTTTTTTGGACACTTTGGTAGGCGATCCACTTGACCTTTTTTTCCCCATTCAAAAAGATGGATGTCAAAAAGTAGAAAACAAACCATCACTATTTGGGTGTTTCCTTAAAAGGTGGTACCCCTAAAAACACCCCAAAATGATCATTTTTAGTAGAAGAATCAATGGTTGTTGGGGAAACCCACTATTTTAGGGTTCACCCCTATTTATTAGGGGTACTTTTTGGGATACATTTTTTTTCCCCCAGAATTGGCCCATCTCATGATTTTTGCTCACGAGGAGGCCAAAGCGGAGAGTGCTGCCATCAGTCAGCCAGTGGTCGTGAATGGAAGCAATCAAGGTGGGAGAACATTACTGCCTCGCCACCCGGTACCCTGACAACGAGAAACAACACCTTAACCCGAAATGCAACGGTAAAATTCGATAATTACAGTAGATCCTAACCCAGATGGTCAATGTATGGTCTATTTACCTTCATTCGGGATGATTTTGTGTAGTTTTGGGCTTTGCAGCTAGATACACCATACATTGAGCATGTCGGTAATAGAATAAATGAATCAACAGTAATAAGCACGAACGATCTCAAGTGAGCCGACTTCCTAGATCCCCACAGTCTTAATCACTTGTTCGAGACGTGAATCGAACATCTCTATGTTTTGGAATCGTTTCCTTGGAGGCACAGCAGGACATTTCACACCCAACCTGCCGACATTGGCAGGTTACCTCGATACGGAGTGTTGTGGCAGCGGCCTGCGGAGGCAGAATCGGATGAACTGAAAAGTCATGGTTTTACCATTGAAGAGTGTACCCTCCAGGGAACTAACATATCCCCCAAAAATGGCATTTTGAAGATGATTTTCCTTTTCCCAAGGTGGGATATGTTAATTCCCTGGAGGGTATTCAGAGACGGACAGGAGTTTGTTTTTTAAGGATGATGAAGTGATGAAGTGAGGTGAACTTCTTTCATGTCCATTGATTAATTTCGAGAGAGAAACACATTTCTTTTGCTGGTTGTTTTATATGATGTTAACATTGCTCCGTCCTTGTTTTGCACGGGTCATAAACTCCAAGATTTCCACAAAAACCATCAAACCGGAGGTAGCTGTCCGTGTCCAATCCTTTTAGAACATATCGGGATATCAGGAGATTAGGTCGAAGATTTGAAGTATTGAAGTACATGTTTACTCCGATATGAAACTGTGAGATACATGCAGTCAGCTGTATACAGTTATTTACCCCAAATCGAAATGATAAATGTAATGTAGATGGTGCATTTGGATTTTTGGGAGGGTATCTAACTGATGCTTGGAAGGGAGCAAGAATAATGGAGCTTCTGCTTTGGTATGTGGTTTTCCAGCCACATACGGGATACAGGGATCGATACATGATGTAGATACATCCGGTAGGATATGTATGTCTCTAATATATATACCAAATCTAAAACCATGTTATATCTATTAGATTTATTTGTGTTATATAATATATTAAGAAAGTATCATATTATACCTAATCCCAAAGATCCTTGCCTATTAACATTACTGCCCAAAAGGTCGGCAGTTTTTATGTACTGTAGTATTGTAAAGTGTCCAATGTAGTGTCTACGTTCATGCCTACATATGTACACCGGATGCACACGAGACAGGCATTGAGGTTCATACCCATATCATATGACAGATGTATCTATTATTGCCCGATAATGATCAAAGCACGTCCACAAAAGAGATGCATCTTCTTTCCAAAACATGTAATTATTCATTGACAACCTGTATTGTTGTTTTTTTGATAGTAGGAATGATAGTGAAAGGTTTTGTTTTTCAAGGATTCAAACTGCTTGGTCACATAAATCCGCCCAGGATTTATCGCAGCCTGAGCGGTCGCCGTTAGCACTTGACTTTGGACCGAGATGGCTGATGGATTTGTAGCCTTGTTTTATATGGTCGTAATTGGTTCCAGCCGTCTTGAGCGCATCTAAGTTAGTTGAGAACCCTGGGAGCTTAAACCCTAATGAAAGTTTGCATCTCTTGCACCTGGTAGTAGCAAGTCCTCACGTTCCATGATGTGAAGAAATGTTCGCTTCAGCTGAACTTCTTCACCTTTCCGAGAATCTAAGAAGAATTGTACTTTCAATGGGCTTTGAAGAGGTGTTTTGTTACCAATGAATTCCTGCGCTTTGGGATGTTCCAGATGTGAATCCAAGTGATGGACTGCCATCCATTGCCATCGCCCAGTTCCTGTTGTTGATGAAAAGCTCAGCAATACAATCAGTTCACATGCAAAATCTCCAATTTGTTTTGGAAGAGTTTGATGCAAAGGTGTGAATATATGTTGCAGATAAAATGATAATAGCGATGATATCTAAACTTAGACGTCATCTTCATCAAGAGTATGACTCCACATACATCCCAGAGTTTGGGCTGTTTCGCTTGCAATTTGTTTTCACCAGATTCCTGTGATTTTTTTGTTCTATGTAACTTCCTTTACAAAAGTTTCATGCCTCCACAGGAACGTTGGAACAAAACCTCCTTTCACGCGCTGAGAAATGGTTCAACGGTCAACCGTGCTGATTCCAACCTCCCGCGTATCAATAGCTGATACACTGATAACCCATTTGTTGGGTCCATTGATTTGCGGCTAAATCTTCGGCCGCCCCCTCCCCCTTCCCTTAAAAAAAACTGGTGTGGGGGCTTAATGGCTTTGGCTTGGACGAAAACTCCAAGGATAGACAGATGCGGCTAAAGCAGAAGTTTGTTGTTGGTGTGTGCGTGTTCTTGGTGATTCACCGGTACATTCCAGGGAACTAACATATCCTCCTGGGGAAAAGGAAACATCTTCAAAAGTGCCTAGTTCCCAGCAGGGTAGCTACTTCTAAGACAATATGCTGCAGTAGAATATTCTGGTGGCTCTACCCGGTTGGTGGTCCCCTTTCTGTTTTGAAGGACCGAAGGACCCGATACGACCGAGTTCCCAAGGAAGATTATGAATTATGAAGATCAATTTGGTCCTATGTTGACCCAATCCTCCAGGACTTTGGCCCTTTGATTTCGGGGATTTTGATTTTTTCTTTCTAGAAATCTGAGTATCCAACATTTGCTGCCAGGCCCACCTCCACACGCATTTCCGTGCTATGGTGCAGAGAAGCTCGGTAGCTGGGAGGTAATCAACTCTGTGCGTGGCTTTTGAGCATGCTTAATAATAAAAACACCTATTATCCAGCAATCTAACCCGGTACTGTAATGGAAAACGCCCCATTTGTAGATGTGTTATGAATTGGAACAAGGATTGCTATGTTAGATGGCTGCAAGATACTACAGTTTGATGTACTTTATCTACATGGTTTCTGTACGTTTTTGCTACTATAAAAATTTAATAGTTTAAGTGTTTCTTGTTCGCTGCTTTCGAAAACTAGACATGAATGTACATACAATCATGCTACTCTCCCAAGATCCAGCCAACTTTTATATAACCAGAAGATGCCAAAAAGCACCATGAAATTACATAGCATGACATGCCATTGATAGATACCCCATACAATCATGGGACTGATATATTTCCCTATTTTTACCGTAAAAATGAACCAAAAGGTAGGTAAAACTATACCAGTCCCATTGATAATCTGCACCAACGTCCTTACCCCCCCATGGTGTTTCGAACCCCCATAGCTACCTTGAGCTTCCAGCCATGGCACCTTATGGGACCAAAGGGCACGACCAACGTCTTTGGCGTGGCAGTAATTGCCGAAGCGTTCGAAGGCGTTCGAAGCGAATGGAAATTACAATGAAGTTGTTACACTACCCTCTGGTAAACTAACATAGCTGGCTGAAAAACAACCATGGTTTCATATGGAGATACATCGACTCAAATAGGTGGATTTCCCAGCCAGCTATGTTAGTTTACCGGAGTGTATAGATACTTTTGTTGCAGGTTTGAGTTTTTGTTTTGGTGCAACTCTCCGGACGTTTCGGAAAACTGTCGCTTCCATGGCCTGCAAGGTGGTGATTTGCGAGAGTCACACGATGTTCACAAAAGGGGACAACAAAAAGTCACCAAAAAAAGAAAGGAAGGGGAAAAAAAATCAGAGGTTTACATAGGGTGAAACCTCAGGGTAATAGGGTTTTTTGTGTCTTGAGATTAAGAGCTTTTGAATGTATCTATGAGATTTTTGAAGCTACTCCAACCCATAGTTGTGGCTTCCTTACCCCTATGCTCTCGGTCTTGACCGCCTCCTCAGCCAAAACTTGGGAGCCTTATATGTCGCAAGGAGGAATAAGAAGACAGTCGTTGAGGGATCAGCACTTCCCAAATTCGACAGGTTTGTGCAGTGCTTGTTGTTAGATATTTTGTTGTTGTGCTTCCTTTTCAACTCACTCAGCTAATAACCTTTAAACTTTTGGCAATTACATATGTAGCAGCTAGTAGGAAAAGACAAGTTCATTTTATTTTTTCATGGTCCTTTTGCTGAGTAAGTCAAACCTTTTCAAAACATACAATAAGAAATCTGTAGACATCATCAAGTCATCACTCGTTACGTTTGCTGGAGGATTGATTACTCATCACTTAGGAAGTTTGATTCAAGGCATTTTGCCAAGGACCCCATCTTCATGATGAGATAATATTACATATATACATGTTACATGTGTTTATTTGTTTTTGTTGTACACATGTGTTTATTTGAATATTGATATTGATAATTATTGATATATGTATAGGTGTATATCTATATTCACTCACTAAATGTGTTTATCTATATATTTACTTATTCATATTTAAATGTGATATTTCTCCAGCAATGCCAGGACCATTATGTTTGTTTCTATGTAACAGTTCTATTTTTGGTTTCTTTCATCACAAGATAAAAACCTGGGAATTGGAATGAAGGAACTGCCGCATTCCCAGGGACCACAGCAGGAAATTTTGACCAATACAAAGTGAGCATCGTTTGCGTCGTATGCCTTGCCATCGCCATGGTGACCGGTGGTATCTTTATGGCTTTGAGGATTAGCAGTGATGTTATGCCTTGTCTAGTGGAACATTGGAACATGGATCTTTGCGCGTTCACGCTCCAGACTCCAAACCATCACTAGATAAGTTTTACACACTTAATTTGTTCTTTGAGATTGACAGTTTTACACAAGTTTTTACATTTATATATTCTCGCACGTGTGTTTTTAAATATTCAAGTCTTAGTCTAAGATTTTGAGGCACCCTTCTTTGTAGCTCAACGATATAACAAAGGCATAGGATTTGTGTCACATGATAGGTGGCAACATGGAAATACAGCTGCCTATTGGATCACATGGGAATCCCAGCTCGAGATACCATCGCGTGGGGTCGAGAAAAACACACACATCGCTACGTAGTGCTGACGGAAAAAGGTGGGGCGACACTGTAGCTACCCCAACTGTGGAAGGGCTTTGAGCTGCTGGCCGATGAAGGATGATGATGATGATGATGATGATGATGATGATGATGATGATGATGATGATGAAGGATGAGGATGAGGATGAGGATGAGGATGAGGATGAGGATGAGGATGAGGATGAGGATGATGAGGATGAGGATGAGGATGATGATGATGATGATGATGATGATGATGATGATGATGATGATGATGATGATGAAGGATGAGGATGAGGATGAGGATGAGGATGAGGATGAGGATGAGGATGAGGATGAGGATGATGAGGATGAGGATGAGGATGATGATGATGATGATGATGATGATGATGATGATGATGATGATGATGATGTTGATGTTGATGTTGATGTTGATGATGTTGAGCCTGATTTGATCATGAACGGTGTGCATGTTTTTGATGTTTTGCGGCAAAAGTACATTGAAAATACCGTATCATCTAGTAACTTTTGTTTTGGAAAGGTGAGAATGAGATATACGACTGCTTTTTGGTTGCCAGTTCAAAGTACCATTGTACCATTTGTTTCGATAGTGTGATCAACTTTGTGTGGGCCATTCACCGTCCAACCGTTACTACATCTTTGCATTTTTATTGGTAACCATTCTTGCGAGGTCAGATCCCAAGTCATTTAGGGGATTCCCTATTGTTCAGTGTTGTTTTTTCTCAGTCGGCATGCATCGGGTGGCGATGGTAAGATATGTTGTTTTTTCCGTTTTCGTTTTGGATGTTTTGGATGTAACCCCTCCTGGAGACAAGTAACAACTGGAAAATGAGGATTTTTCGGGGTGGACTTTGTTGAACTCATTGTCAATGGGAGGGGGGATGTGTTTCTGTTGCAGTGCAAATATGGTCAAAGGTGTAGGTTCTCGGTTCTCATCCAGATCTTCACGGATGTTTTTTATGTACCCGGGCGAAAACTTCCAGGGGAGAAACACAGCCCCGGGGTCCATTCAGTCATAAACCCGTTTTGTTTCCGTTGTTGTGCACAATGAAAGCTGGCAATTCTGTTTGGGAGTTCCTCATCTGACACATGCAATGGTTGATATGGTTGCCTAATTTTTTCCTATGCCTTGACGAGGCCATTTGCACCATTATTTGTTTCATGTCTTTTCACTTTGTGATATTTACGGATTATTTTAGTTCCAGAGGGGTCGCATTATGTCCAACAGGTTTTTTTTGGGGGGTCTTAAAGCAACCCTTTCCCTGGTCAATGCTCCCTGTTTGTAAACCATGACCACCGGACACGATAAACTCGATTTCATTTGAGAAGGTATGGTGGTTGGGGCACATATCCTCACCAAATTACCATGTTTCAGGAACTTGGAGGTTGAAACATGACGAAGGAACTTGCAGGTTGAAAAATGACGAACCATCATGACATTTTCCCATGATGGTTGACAGAGTCGATAATTTCACTTGATTGCCGCTCTCCTTTGGCTCACATGCTGATAGGTGGAATTCACAAGTAGTCCGACCGGGTTGTTGCCTTCACTTCGTTCTGTAGCGAACTGATGAACTCTTCAGAAATAATGCATCAACCTTTGACCACAACTGTTATGAGGCATTTGGAAACACATGTGTTTTTTGGTTCAACACAGGAGCACTTGGCAAACCTTATAGGGAATCCCTTGTTCTTTGTTTGTACCTGTAGGTTCTTTAGATGTACTGGGGTTAAACATATATGTCACTCACAAAAAGCAAAAACAATTGCAGGGGGACCACAGTCAGAAAGAATCCCACTGTCCCATAAATGCTGTGCCCGGGGAAAATCAATGAAGCTGGGTGATTTTGTGAAAAAACAAAACATGCCCATAGGATCCATGCATGGCATATTTGCATACATTTACCTTCAAAATTCAACCAAATGTAGGTAGATATACGATATACCATTCATGGATCACATGGGATGTTTATGTTCACCTCTATTTGAAGAAGATTACTGAAGTAGCAAAACATGGGAAGCCTTGGGGAACTGTGTGTTTTTCAGTATTGCCTCCATTGGAACTAGTTGCTGTTCACGAACGAAGGCACAACCCCCTTGCAAGCAACTAGTGTAACTAGTGGCACGTTGCTTTGGCCAAAGTTTCGCCGGAGCAAAAACGTGCGCAAGATGCAGTGATGCAGGAAACTCCACAGGATGCCAAACGTGATAATTCAATGTTCTGAAGGTGATGAAGTCCACTATATTGTGAATTGGGATTTAAGCAGGGCGGAAATAGATGGAACATTACTTTTCCAGCTCCACAGTAAATATATTGTGGATCTTTGTTTCTCTATCCCATTGTTTGCCGTCAAAACTCCGACCCCTGCGTGTCACCTGCATGTGCTTTTTTGTTTTCTCACCTCTAGACGTGAAGTGTCATGAACCTCACGTCCGGAGGCTCAAGAAACAACGGTCAGGGCACAACGGTTTTGGTCAGATAGATTATTGATGATTATTGTAGATGGAGTTCTTTGTTGTGCGAAGTATTAAATGCACAAATTGGATAAGAAATAGGGCAGATGCAGATTCATTGCTGGTTAAATAGGTTCATATGTTGGAATTTTATCCCATCCTTTAGCAGTGCAAAAGATAAGGTTACCTGTGTGGATGTCGATATTCTTTCTTCTTTAATACAAGTCCATTCCCGGAGATTATATATCATAGCATATCATAGCCATTAACTGTTCAATCTGACTTTCCGTGAGGTTCTAGTGATAAGAAGCCTTAAGGAGTGATTCACTTATTCACCAATATCTTCGCTCCATAAGGCCATTACTGTAAAGGTTTGTTTTGTTACTGTAAACCCTTCTTCCTGAGAACGTGAGGGTTACATTGAACTGCCATGAAATTGCGAATGCCTTTCTTGGTGTGGAAGACCCGGCACCTCTTGGTCCCCATTCAACGATTAACTATGGCTCAAAATGATTGGACCTCTAATGATATTAGACCTACCTACCACAAATAAATATATTACAAGCAGCATCACCAAAGTGATTAAACAAAAAACCAACATCCTCCCCAAAAAAACATTAAAAAAACCTTTCTGACCAAAATTTCTTTGACCATCCCCTCCATGTTCAAAAAAAAGCTCACCATGCTCACCCTTTCCTTTCACAGCCACCAATGGAGACTTCTCCTCCTGAGGCCCGGTCCGCCATCGCGATCTAACTCACGACCCAACAGTTCCCAGGGTCGAGCCTTGAGGAATGATCGGCCCACCTCGGCAGTGTCCATCACATCCAAGTCGTCCAAGTCTTCGTGCCTTGGATGATGGCAATGGGGGGCGGAAGGTAGGAAGGTAAGGGGGGCGGGGTGGGATGGGGAAAAAGCCGGGTTATACCAAAGGATTTTGGATAGTTTGGATGTGAAAAGTTAGATTTAGATATACAGTTAAACAGAGAGAGTTAAGCAAATGTCAGAAGGTGATGGATGATGTATTTATCTTGATGTTTTTTTTGTCTTGGTGATGAAGGCAGTGTTTTGTGTGATTAAGGGCTGAAGGTGCTAATGGATGAGTTATTCAGGGTTTGGTAAATGTGATGGCTTTTGATTTCAGATACAACATGCCCCCTTGTGCTGAGGTTGTTGTACTGTACGGGATGGGCCTAGGACCAAGCACCATGTGTAATCCACCCCAAATTAGTGGTCGGCAAGGTGGCCAGGTTGGAGGAGTTGGTTGGAGCTCCAGAATGTCCAAAATCTCTCATTCAACAAAAGCCCTGGTTGGTTAGGTTATATAGTAGATGACATCCTACCCAATTATATTGGGAATAAACATTTACTAGGTGGTTGTTTCAAATTGTTGTGTATGTTCATCTCTATTTGGGGGAAGATGAACCCATTTTTGACGGAGACTCATATGTTTCAGATGGGGTTGGTTTAACCGTTTAACCACCAACCAGAAAATTTGGACTGAAGCTCAACTCGCCGGACTCGGTTGTCAGGATGAGGTTCTGGGAGTTTTTTGGCACTGAAGTAACCTTTGCTTCACAGAGATATGATTTTACAAGTGTTATAAATATAGGTTGCACAACGCTATCATCAAAGAAGGTTTGTCACAGTCACAATGCAAGATTTTTTGTTTTTGATTTGGTTCAGCTCAATGTGCAGACAAGTAGCTGTTTGATACTCTTTGATATTTCTTGCAAATGTGTGGATGTCGGGGATGTCGATCGTACAAATTAACAGAGTGCATATTGTTGTGCACAGATTTTCCTGAGCCTTTGGGGATTATGAATGTTTTTTGGAGGCAGGTATGGCATGATGCATTCCCGCCCTCCATGAAGATTTGCTGCCTGTTTGGGCGCCTTTTTTTCGATTGAAATCACTATACAAATTGTGAATCATGACGGGACGTCAGGTGTTATCAGGTGGAGTTCCATATGACCTTACAGTTCAGGTGCGGTGAAAACGGTAACACCAGTAAAAACAATGAAATCATACCTCCCGAAAATGACCATGCCACCAAAAAGGGACCATTTCATTAAAAATAAGCATAAGACAATTTCATCTTCTAATTCTAAAACATAAATGTTCATGTCAGAGAGTAGATTTTTGGGTTATTATCTACTTTACACACAACGTTGACCTTTAGAAATCCCTACAGCATCCCTCAAGCCCAGGGTCGGCAGTCGCGGGCGGCAGTCTAGCAAACGTGCGAACGGACCGCGGCTCGAGGCTCGACTTAAGGGTGCCGGGGGGCTGGATGGTTAGCTGCAGCATTGATATGCATTGATCATAGATATATTCATGAACTAGGCTGAAAAAGCAGAGTTTTTGCAATTAAAGGTGCTTGTGTTTAGTTAGTTGTTGTTGTACTGCTTTAAGTGTTTTTTGGTCTAGTGACATATGTATAATTTGCATTCGTACATGCATACATGCAGTATATGGTTTGATGAGGACTCTAGGCTCCTCCCTTAAGAACTAGGACCCTATAATGGAGATGTTGAACCAGTACTGTATTGTCCCTTCAACCAAGACAGCTGAATCTAGTATCATGACATCCAACAGCTGCTGCCAGGCATGGGGTGATGGAGGTGCCCTCACCGTTCCGTCCCTTGGGTGAAACTCCCGTTTCCAGAGATGGGCGTTTTTTTGGAGCGAGAAATCATGGGGTTCCCAAAAAAAGGGAAATCTAAGGCCGTGACTCAAGGGACAATGGTTGTTGATTAATCATTTGTATGTTATAAGGCCTTATTTCTTGAGGGGGGGGTGGGCATTGGGGTGGTCCCTCCCTTAGATTTTTATCATGATTTTGGAAGGGAGTCCAAATTGAGTCTTGATTGGATGGACCTGGGAAGCTCCAGCAAACACATTCAGCTGTTCAACCTATGTAGCCAAACGCTTGGAGGATGAATCCTCCAAAATCCTGGTGTGCCTCTCATTATTTTGCAACTCTGACTTCCGTGGAAAGATTCATATGCCCTTTGCAACTCGATCTTGGGGTATTTTCCATATAGATATCCGATCAATTTTTTGGGAGGCAATCAGAACCCCCCAAGAAACATCTCCGGACAAGTCTTGTTCACAAGATCTCAGGTGGTTAGCCGGAGTTTCTCCATCCACAGTACGATTTATGTCAATCATAAATACTAAACTACCTCTTAACCAGATCTTCAGAATCGTCCTAACTTTGGTTGCCCGACTTGCATGCACTGCCTGTTTGGGTCTGAACTGTTGCCAAAAGAAGCTAGTTTGATTGATTATTTGGTAGATTTCCGGGCCGCTTATAATCTAATTATTATCAAATTTATGAATGACGATGAACACAAATTACGGACATTCTTGGAAACACACTTGGATGGTTAAGAAAAGACCCTTATAATGATTTAAGGGTGATGCTCCTACGACGGGAAAATGGTGTGCCCGGTTGGCCAGAAAACAATCAGGAAGTCCATTCGAAGCAACAACTTCTTCCGCCAAAGCAGCCCTGATGACATGAAGGCGATACCAACAAAAGGCATGGGAAAACGCTGAGAGCTTAACATGGGAATATCCATTGGAGCTATCATGTTGAGGAGAGGCTGAATGTAGTTTAAGCACTTGGATCCTTTAAGTTGTGCCATGGAATCTATGGACAATGTTTCGGGGCACGTATGCTACCATCCCTTGCGGTTCAAACAGCTGGCAGAAAGGCGAGACGCTTGCCGTATTGCACCACACCTCAAGGTAGCCTCCAGATTCATGTCTCTGAATCGATGGGATGGTCAAAGGAAAAGAACCTTCGAAATTACGTGCTCTTTGCATTACCCCGTTTAATGCGCAAGTACTTCTCGGTACAAGATTGGTGGCAGACCGCTAGAATATGATTCTCCACACCTCCGCAGTTGGTACAATAAGCACCAACAAGCTGTGACACTGCAGCACTTTCCTGATCCTAGTTTGACCAGGGTTTCCAGTCAGATTTCGTGTGGTCACTGTCCCTGTCCAACGTAGTTTCTACAGTATGTCATCTCCACCAGTCCGTACACAAAGATCCATTGGCCCATCTACAATCTACTAGTCCCTGAATTTTGGGTTAGTATTTCATACTTGGGCAAGGGGTTCAGGATGTTTCTAGGATCAATTTGCTCAGGTTTCAAAGCAATGATTATCCAGGAATGATATCAAATCATTTTCCTATTGAGGATGGTCCAGCTCTAATATTTATTTATATATATATATATGTATATTATATATATTCCGAATGGGCTTGAGCTTGAATTAGAAACAAACTACAGTATTCTAAATAATTACTTACCTTCAGCCTTTCCACCCACCCCACCAGGACCAGTTGGTGGATGGACGTGAGTTCGGTTGGAGTGTTGCACATCAGGTCATTCGCAGTTTGTGGATGTCCGTGGTGTTTTTGGGAGATGCTGTACATATACCAAGGGGTCACTCAAGAGATGACCTTTGTAATGAATATATATTTATATGTATATATAGTTAATGAACTACCGGGGAAAAATCCTGATCACATCTTATCACTAAAGTTGCTTGATTTATGATATATAGTTATATCTCGTTTTGTTGTGTTGATATTATTTCGTATTGTGTTTTTTCTATATGTTCTAGGGGTGATTTGATTTTTCCTTTTCAAGGGAGAATAAAACAATGCAAACAAATGTGTGGGGTAGTACATTTTGAGTGTTTGAGTGATTTTCAAATGACTGTTTGGGCTGGAGTAATGTAATGACCAAGGACCTTTGTCGATCAAGCACGGCCGAACACAGATCAACTGAGACTACTTTTGGGTTCTTTGGCCTAGTGAGAAAGTCATTGATTCTGATAACTTGATACTTCTCCCAAATTTCTTGTTTCAATTGTTCACCAACAAAAATGAAATTATAGGCAGGCCCAGCCCTTTCAAAACAAACAAACAGCAACAACCAGCCATTTTTACTTGTGTGTGTGAGTTTTTGGTGGTGGATAGCGGATCGCAGCTTCGCACCACGTCTGACAGGCCTGCAATCGTGGAAACCTTCAGTTGGTCCGACAACTCTCAAGAAAGCCGGATGCCTTGATGCAGAAATGTCAGGTGCCGTGCCACGGTGCCAACACACCGCCGGGTTTGGGTTTCGGCCGCGCCCCACCGTTGACAAACTGGGAAGGCTACCAGTAGGGCCGGGGGTCATTACGAATCCCACTTAGTGGGTTGTAAGACCTGTATAAGTGGGTTATCACCCCACCAGTTTCATTTATCACCCCAACAGTTGAAACCATTTATATAAAACCATTTATATAAAACCAATGTTGCTGTCAATAAGTAAGATTCGCAAGCATCAGAACACCCTGCTGAAGGGTTGAAAGTTGCTTGTTTTCATTCAATATAATTTGCGGGTGTTTTGTTTCATCCCAGTTTGTGTTGCTAGACTTCAGCCAGCAATAGCAAAGGCAGGCAACTCCGTCCTTCATGTCGCAGCACGCAGCGGCCAACTAGAGGCGCGTGGTACCACGTGTTGGAGGAAGTTTTTGCATTTCAATTGGCGATGTGGTTGTGTTTTTTGTTATTGATTGTTTATGTGTTCTTATTTTTTGTTATTAATATACATATGCATTCATTTATGTTCGTTCTATGTATAGATAATGAATACTTACATGTCGTGCATTTTCATGAATATACTGTATATACTACTTAATGTTTTATAATTGCATTTGCAAATATATAGATACCTCGGGAAAGGGACCCAAGTGATCCAACATGTGTGAAAGAGCATTTGCATTTGCAGCAACATCGATCTCTAGCCACAATGATTCTTTGGGGAAGCATGGGGATTAAGGATGGATGTTGCCACGGACAGGGATGGAAACACTGTTGCTGCTCATGTTTTTGTCCTCCCAAATCTCAACGTCACAAGACGGATCTATGGCAAGAGGTAGATCCTAAGTATGAAGATAGCAATATTCACATCTATCATCATATGCAGGATGCCCGATGAAATTTCAGCTGTTTTACGGGAAATCCATGTTGGTGAAATCCAGGTTGCTTAGGGAAATGTTCTTGGAAGATAATCGTCCTTTTCCGACAATGGAATATGTTACCTAAATGCTCCATGCATGGAATATTTCCCTACATGTGGCATAAATTTATGGTAAATGTAAGTAATTTTTCCATACATGGAGCATCTCGGTTAGTTTCCTAGAGGGATCATGTGACCACAATGGGCAATGAAATGCTGAGGTCTTGCGGTTTTTGCTGTCACAAAAGCAGGCGTGTTGGGAACGGGAAGGGAAAATTATTCGACAATTCAAGATGGCAAGGAAGTATCTGAAGGATGAATACTCTCTGACTATGTTTTTTTTCTTTTCAGCATGTGCATAAGGTTGTTTATACAATCTTTGCACAGAGAACGGTGACTTACTGTAAAAGACAATATTTTCCAATGGTTGTTCAAACACGTTGAGACTTTAGATGCTTCTGCCAAATCTCCCAGACATGTGTGACACAACCAAGATTTTACAGCTCCAGGTTTTTACGCTTGATCATCATTATTTCCCATTTAATGCATCTAACTCTTCGCCAGTTGCGACAGGTAGGTATCAATGCCAAGAATAAGAATCTAAGCTTGCAAGGGAGTGGGGACCATGGATGATTTTGTGGGCACCCTTTGAAATCGTCCGACGTGAAGTTGTTCCCAACCTTTGAAAGACATAGATTCATGGTCTCCAACTTTTAGGAAAGGGAACGGGTATATTATATACCAATGATATCAAGTCTCGGTTGATAAAAGAAATTGCCTTTGAGTTGTGATACCTCTTGAGTTTGGTAGAACAGATTTTGCGACGCAGAAAAAAGGTGAAGAGGTCCATGAAATTCCATGAGGTATAGAGTTTGCGAGTTATGGACTCCAACTTATTTAGTACCATGGGGGAAAACAGATTTAAAAGGAGGGAGCTGGGGTATATAGATGCGTTGTGTGTTCAGTGTTGACTCCTACTGCTTTATGTTGTTGTTCAATGTCCCTTCCACATGTTTTTTTACGTGAGGGCCTTAATATGTTCGATTCTTTTTCAAGTTTTCATTTTGGTTAAGCTCACCACTACACTCCGCACCATGGCCCTCTAAGCGGCCACAAAATCCTTTCTCCGCCCTGTGCTTCGGGGGCTTGAAGTGCGATTCAACAATGTCCGGGTCTCCCAGAGCATCAATGGAATGATGGGAACATTTGACGAGGACTACTATCCGACATTATCCGACTATCCGCCTACATTCTCCCCATTTTCATCTAAAGGATCGGTAGATAACTATTTCACCTGTGAATCTCTCGGGCTTTGATAGATCCCAACTTGAACGTGTTGACCCAGCAGACTTGAGACATGTAAGATCCCAGTCGCCATTCCGAGGGATTGGGTTCACGTGGATTTAAACAAGGGAATAGGCAGTGGCAAGTAAAGGTTTCAATGAATCCCCGGTTGCTTTCGAAGTGAAGGCCCTTTATGCTGGTCACTGTTAATGTGTGGCAGGAGAACCCGAGAACTTTTTGTCCTACTTGCGTCATTTCATGATTTCAATGACTGATGTATCCAACTATTCCTTTAAAAATCTGGCCACCATCCCTCAACTCCCCGCTGGTTTGACAAGGCCGTCCAAGGACAAGAGTCTGCCAGATTACCTTATGTGGAATTACTAGAGTCACTGTCTTCCCTCATCTTTGGTTGGGAGTACATTGTTCAATACATTATTTTTTATATATTATAATAGTTTTAAATATTGAGATACATACATGCATTTAGATACATATTCATGTACACACATATTACTACATATATTTCTTACACTATTTGATTACATTCATTTATTTTGTAAATATGTAACTATTGTTTTCCAGTAAATGTTGAAGTCTCATGAAAACGTGAGCATTTTTTGCTGCAAATCTGGATTCACAAGAAAATTTGGGTCACAGCTTCCAACCTAAGCCCCTTGCATCATGGCCACCTGTGCCGCCAACGAGCCTCAGCCAGAGTGTGTTGGAGCACCGCAAGAGGCCACTGAGTTGTTGAAGCTTTTAGAAATGGCCGACTTGGAGGAATGGCATTCAAAGTTCCTTTGCTATGGCTATGAGACAGTTGAAGATGTGGAGTTGATGAATGAAGAAGACATGAAGGAGATTGGACTTGAGAGTTGGCAGAGGTTTCGTTTGAAGCTTAACTTGCCCAAAAAAGCATCCAGCAAGTGTACAAAGCAAACTCGAGTGACTGTTCGGGGTGGAACTCTAGTGATTCCTTCGGACGAAGTGCCAAAACAAACTCCAGTTGTTCCTTCGGCCGCACTTGGTCCTCCAAAGTGCGACACCCTGGAAGTGCCAAAGCAAACTCCAGTGATTCCTTCGGCCGCACCTGGGCCTCCAAAGTGTGACAACACCCAGGAAGTGCCAAAGCAAGCTCCAGTGATTCCTTCAGCTGGGCTTCAACCTGAAAAGTGTAGCGAGAAAGGTTGTAGGCGGCTGGCCGTTTCAAAATGTCGTGAGTGCCACGCGCTTCTTTGCCTCACCCATCAGCAGACCATCCGCAAAGAAGAGACGTCGGGCAATACCACCATAGTCATGGAAGTCCCAGGATGCTCAAAATGCAAAGAAGAGCATGACCAGAACAAGGAATGTGAAGGTTTGCTGAAATGTTTGGGCGGTTGTGTCATACCCCTTCTGATAGGTCTGATTGTTCTTGGCGTGCAGTCTGCAAATTAATTCATAGAATCGGGCCAAAAGTGCGCACAGCGGTTCAAGTGCCTTTTACATCGGCTGAAGCTGAGACATGGGTGATGGTCATTTTCAATTGAAGCGAGTTTTCCGCTCCAAGTTTATTGAGCTTCCATGACGTCCAGTCAGCTTGTGGGAAAAAATCCGTGGGAAAGATGTCCATTTCAGAAGACCGAAATTCCAATTTCACAATGGTGCAACCCCAGCAAATTTCCTATCTCACCCGACTTCGATGATTATTTCAAAGATTTCAACTTTGTTCTTAAACGTGTGGGGACCATGCAGCACGTCAGCACACACGTTATTTGTCCAAAACTGTTGAATTCATCGGAGATGCATTGAACATGGTGTCAGTGTTCGCTGTTGTTGTTGTTGTTGTTGTTGTTGTTGTTGTTGTTGTTGTTGTTGTTGTTGTTGTGTCGTTGTCGTTGTCGTTGTCGTTCGTTGTCGTTGTCGTTGTCGTTGGTCGTTGGTTGTTGTTGTTGTTGTTGTTGTTGTTGTTGTTGTTGTGTTGTTGTTGTTGTTGTTGTTGTTGTTGTGTTGTGTGTGTGTGTGTGTGTGTGTTGTGTGTGTGTGTGTGTGTGTGTGTGTGTGTGTGTGTGTGTGTGTGTGTGTGTGTGTGTGTGTGTGTGTGTGTGTGTGTGTGTGTGTGTGTGTGTGTGTGTGTGTGTGTGTGTGTGTGTGTGTGTGTGTGTGTGTGTGTGTGTGTGTGTGTGTGTGTGTGTGTGTGTGTGTGTGTGTGTGTGTGTGTGTGTGTGTGTGTGTGTGTGTGTGTGTGTGTGTGTGTGTGTGTGTGTGTGTGTGTGTGTGTGTGTGTGTGTGTGTGTGTGTGTGTGTGTGTGTGTGTGTGTGTGTGTGTGTGTGTGTGTGTNAATAGTAATACTAAATAGTCGGTGTCGTTGTTGTTGTTGTTGTTCGTGTCGTTGTTGTTGTTGTTGTCTGTGTGTTGTTGTTGTTGTTGTTGTGTTGTTGTGTGTGTGTTGTGTGTGTTGTGTGTGTGTGTGTGTGTGTGTGTTGTTGTTGTTGTTGCTGGTGGCGGTGGAGTTGGTGTGTGTGTGTGTGTGTGTGTGTGTGTGTGTGTGTGTCCCTCTTCACCCATGTATCAGACATACAATTTGGGATGTTCCACCGCCCGGTATAACAGTGGAAAATCAAGTTTTTTGGGGTGTTCCCCCACTAAACATGTAGTAATATGTAGTAGTCCTTTAGTGGTGACTGGCATCGTAGGTAGTGGAGCGCCCGAACATATAATTATGAATTATGAGAGTTATTCCTGCACCTTTGCAATGGAACTTATCTTCTTGGTCAAGGTTGGGTTCGGCGGACTTCGACAAGCTCAAGGGGCGTTGGTGGGAGCTGAAGTGGAGGTTTCCGGTGATCAACAACTGGATTTCGTTGATTTCCAAAAATCCATTGAATCTTAAACATAGATTCCCATTGTTTTTTGTTGACCCATTGTCATGTACACTGTGTACATCCTCAGGAATCATACAAAATCCGATAATGTTTATATCATATACGCTCCACTTCCTGAGAATTTCAACCACGGTGGAGCGTGGAGAGAACA
Source organism: Breviolum minutum Mf 1.05b.01 (assembly GCA_000507305.1). NCBI lineage: Eukaryota > Dinophyceae > Suessiales > Symbiodiniaceae > Breviolum > Breviolum minutum. The sequence goes on along the minus strand of DF242899.1, from coordinate 7,455 downwards.
CTTCCTCTGGATTTCCAATGGCCATATTTTATAGGAACTGAATTTAGAACAGTCAGGAACATGCATCATGGATTTGAACATGTAGAGTCAAAAAGTAATGGCCGCAAGCGGTCGAATGAGCGACACGTGGGTTTTTGGATGGAAACCCACTGCCATTTTCCTGTCATAAATAGTGATTAGTATAATATGCATATTAAAAAAACATATTATATAAATTACATATATTCATCATTTTTGTATACAGTATATATATTCATTGCAACCAGATTTCTGATAGATGAGGCCATACCAGTACCCCAGTTGAACATACTAGGTACATCCCTACAACCATCCGAGCTTCCAAGGAATGGCTGGACACCATTGATGTGGGCAGCCATTGTAGGCAATTCACAGGTGACAGATCTTTTGATCCAAGCGACTTGTGACATTTTTGCCAAAGATGTCACTTGGCAGCTGGAAGATGTTGGGAAGAAGTCTTTGATGATACATCCATGAAGTTCACAGTTGAATAACTCAAGGTGGATTATCAGCATGATGACTTTTACACAGCAAAATTCTAGAATTGGATAGGGAACTTTATAACATGATGTTTCAGGTTTTACACACGTTTAGTAGTGGTTGAGTTAATTGATTCATGTCACCTTAGTGTCACCGTTGGTCACAATGACCCAATGACCCCAAGGAGAAAGGCATGACAGCTCTGATGTGGGCTGCAAAGCATGGTCATGAAGATGTTGCACGCTTACTCCTGTCACTTTTCGGAAAGGTGTCGATTCTGTTGTTGTTAGTTGTTTAATTGTTGGTTGTGGTTGTTGTGGTTGTTGTTGCTGTTGTTGCTGTTGTTGTTGTCGTGGTTGTGGTTGTTGTTGTTGTTGTTGTTGTTGTTGTTGTGGTTGTTGTGGTTGTTGTTGCTGTTGTTGCTGTTGTTGCTGTTGTTGTTGTTGTTGTTGTTGCTGTTGTTGTTGTTGTTGTTGTTGTTGTTGTTGTTGTTTACTGTTGGTTATTGTTTGTGCATTTTATTAAACTGGGTGAACGAAAGGGATATAGCGCATGTCCCAAAGTTGGTGTTTTCTTGAGGTAATCCAACATAGTATTGTACAGCTGTTTGGAAGTCAGCACTATTTCTTCTGCAATTTCAAATCGGGACATAAACAAACTGTGAAAAAGTTCCCGCCTGTTTTCGAGACTTGTTTTGCAATTATGTTGCGGGTGTTCCTTGTGTTTGCGTACGATGGGAATCGATAGTTGATCCGAAGAGCTGTTTTAAACTTTACTTACAAACCTGTTTTACGGTCGGAAAATGGACGAACATGGCGCCCCATTGCAAAAGTGACATGTTTGAATCAAAGAGCACTCATTTCGTAATATCACTGTAGCGTATATTAATGTTCATCAACAAATTGAATGATTCATTGCTTGATTTGGTTGGTGGTTGGGGATTCTTGGGCACCCCTAAGTAACTCTCCCTTTCAGGAGTGGATGCTAGGAATCCAAATCTGGCCCCAATGCACTTACTTAACCATTAGTTGAGTTCAAACATTTGATTGGGGGAATGAATCATGTTGATACAATAGAAATTATCATTGATGATTGTTCACTCAGAATAGCTTGAGGATGGAAGGTCAAAGTCTTTATTGTTGGCTGACACCTGTCAAAGTCAATGCTGGGTTTTAATGTTTAAAACATGAAAAGTTAGTGCTTAAGCCTATCATAAGAAATCCATTTTGGACTGAGAATTTGGATGGTTGGTTTTGCCACATTTCTTTTTCAAGCTTAAGCAGGTAAGCCCTTAATGTTCAAATTAATTGGACAGGTGGAAACCATAGAAACTTCTGTAAACTCCTTCCGTGGTGTAAAATGTTCACCTCCACAGTTGTTTTATTTTTGGGAGGGGTGGGTCCAGAATTCTACAGCCCTAAGGAAGATTCAGGTAGGTTTTGACATACCACTGAGGCTCATGCCTAGTGATCAAAGAGAACAGAAGAACCATGCCTTACTAGAAATGATAAACCCCGTAAAACAAACAGAGCCCCTCCAAATAGGCCATCCCAAAAGGAAACTAGTATTCCAACCAATCATTTGCAGGTGCTATGTTAGTTTCAGGGATGCCAAACTCCATCCCCAAATGTGCCATTTCTAATGTGTTTGTTTTTTTTGTCAAAACGATATGGCCAACGGCTTGTTTATTCAAACATGAAAGAACAGGGTGGCATTTCCCGCAGCCATCAGGAACGCTGGTGAGAACACCTACCGTAAAGACCACCGTGGCTTGCTGGCAGCAGACCATGCCCAAAACCATTCGGCAATGATTACTTTGCTGGAGGCTGGGAGAATATAAACCCTATGAGGCTGGCAAAATGATGAACAAGTTGTTACAATGGGAGTTTTTAACAATATTAAAATATGATTGGAAACAGTCCAGAAATTACTTTTTTCGAACTTGATTGTTGGACTTGCGACTTCAAGAGTGTATAATATACTAATCATATACTAGCCGGTGCTTTCAATGCTTTGTTTTCCAAACTGATTACATGATTTCGCACACGGGTTGAAATCACCAACTAGACTATGCATTAAATATAGACAGATATTTCCTTTCACATCAGTGGGAAATTCCTGGCCATCAATGTTTTTTTCTATGAGAACTTGACGAAATGAAGAGAATAGAAGGGATACTGGGACACCCCACACCTATCATGGCAGGATCCTTTCGCAAATTCTCCGATGTTTTTTCGACTCCAAGCAGGCCATCACCCAAGTGAATCAACGCATGCTAGCAGCAGCGCAGCGAAATGATGAGGAAGAGGTGGCCCAATGCCTTCAAGTAACTTGGAGTTGAGATGTGTTGGTGGATTTGTTGGCTATACTTATGTTTTCTCCTTATCATTTCTGTAAAAGTTCAAGCCCAAATGCTTTGTGTTTGGTGTTTTTTGTTGGGGGGGATGGGGGCGTACAGTTTTATATCATTTATACCCTGGGAGTTTGGGGTATCAATTTTTGAATTGGTGAATCGTTGTTGTGACCCTAATGCCCTATGTCATGCCAACAAAATTTGTAGCAAACCAACGCATATATTCTACGTGTGTTTTTCAGTTGATGTGCTGCCGACAGGCTGTAGACCTGGAAAGGAGGTCATAAGGGGTAAATTTGCCATCCTTTGACTATACAATTTGACAGGGTTTTTCATTTGATCCAGTGTTTTTCTTGAGCTTCAAGGGGTAAAATGGGAATTTATTTGTAGAAGATGACCCACCTGACCTCTATTTTCTGCATGTTTTTTGCCATGGGTGGCTCTTGACCACCATGTTCATATCGGGGATTCCAGGCTCAAGGCTCACTGCCCATTTCCACCCAAATTTCTGAGCCAGCTTGCGTTCTGTTCCATATTTTAGGTGTCAAAAATACAAAGCTGACCATCTCTACAAGGTAGGTTAATATGGGCATCTTACAAATTGATACATTGGGAGCCTTACCCCTTTTGCCCTGATGTATATAATTTGAGTCTTATTTTGGGGATCCAGAGCTATTGTTAACCTTCACTTCCCACAGTTGCATCATACGACACCAAGCTATCATGTTGTGCCGGGCCTTCAATGGCCTTTCTTGACATGATTTTGCATTGTTTCCCATGTTTTTTTTCCGCCTCCATCACAAGCAACAAACTGTCCAAACCGTTGTGAGTTTTTGCCATCATCTCTTGGGAGTCCACTTGAGCTGTGAGCAAAAACCCTGATTAGTTGTTATGTATTTGGTATTTCTATTCTCTTCACACAAGCGTTGGGAGAGTGTACAGCTGGAGAGTCTGGCACTAAGGAGGAACTTTAAACATTTGTTGCATATGGGGGGATGACAAAACTATCCATTTATAATATGGGGATTATTTTATAGTAAGCCATTATAAGGATCCCTATTAAACAACCAGGGTTTTTTTCGTGGCTCACGTGGCTCACCAAGGAAGGTGCTCAAGTCAATTTCGTAGACCATGAAGGTCGTTCAGCCTTGCTATGGGCCGCGGTACATGGCTCCGTGCCTATGGCAGCCCATATATAGGGATCCTGGTGGTGGGTTTGGGGGCCGTTGACAGAAAGGTTTGAATGACGAAATGAGGGGAATCAACTGGGATGGTTATAGGGTTCAAGGCAGATAAATTTTTATCATATGTTTATATTGTAGATAATGGGACATTTGTATGACATTTGGGATATCAACTTTAAGGGTGCAGGATTTTGTCCATCAAGCATATGAAGGGGTAGACATTTGGAGTAAAAAAAATGTTCAAAAAAAAAGTGCCCAATTTTGTTTTCGAATGGAAGACCATTTCTGTATATAGTTATTGCCTCGTTGGGGTCATGTGCTGTGATTTGTTGCTGTGTTTTTTTGAGGGGAAAAGGTTCCCAGTTCATTCATTGTTTTCAATGGTACTATAGCATAAGTTGCTCGGAGCTGCTACGTCTAATGCATAACCTTTGAGGGGATAGGTATGGTATATGATGGTTATGCACAGTTTGCATATGATATACTGTATGATGCATCTTTTTTCCCTGGTCCAGATTTCGTTCACCTTGTGGTTTTCACATGGTATTAATCAATCTGTTCCTCAGGTGTTACCGTGCTCCAGGCGCTAAACATAAGATCCCATTGATTCGGTCCAGGACCATCACCTACCAAGCCTTCCGAAAACATGTGTTTTTTTTTTTCCGTTCGGTGTTTTCTTGAAACAAAGAACTGCCAATATATTCCGGGAACGGACACCCAACAAAAATCACATCAAAACCGCATCACTCCCAAGACCGTTTCGTCAATTTCATCATGAGGTTATCCTCCCTGTGAAACGAACATATCTATATATATGTATCCCCTGAAACTCAATGGTTGGAAGTATTTCAATTTCCTTTTTTGGGAATTGACCTATTTTCAGGGGTTTATGTATGAGTATCTTCCCAAAAGTTCCCATGTTGTTTTTTTCCCGCAAAATTCATGCAACTCAGGTGACCATGTTGCATTTGTTGTTTCGTTTTGGTGCCAGCACCAGTGTTTTAGAAGCCTGTGCGCAAGAGTTGGATTCAGCCATGACAGAACACCGACACTTGGCGTGGCCTGGAACTTTCCCGGGGTTTCAAGTTAGCCGGGAGAAATGGTGAGATGAAAGATTGACTGTGCATGTTTTTTGATGTGTCTTTTTTATTTGGGGAAAATGGGGGGATGTGAGTTTTGTTTGTGTAATTAATTAACATATTACGAATAATTTATCCAGTATCACTCACCAATTCAATTACATTGTTAGAATGTGTCATTCGTTTTTGAACTATTGCTGCTGGCTCAAGGGAAAGTGAACAAAAATGTGTAGAACCATGTTGTGGAGGTACCTATTTTCCTTTGAGCCACTTTTGTTGGAAACATAGTGCATGTAATGTATTCTGCCAAAATGCAATGAGCGAGAAGATGCGACTAGCAGATGTGTTTTCCATCGTGGGGCCCATTGTTGTAATGATTTCCCATGGAGCAAAGGTATTGCAAAGATCAGACCTGTTTTCAGCAGCTAATTTATGTTAATTTTAGGGGACCATACAGATCCACCATTCATCATACCCATCAAGCATATCCATTAGATTTGTGGTGACATGTCAAGGCATTGTGCAGCACCAACTGTGCTTTACAAGTCATGATTAGGAACACCAAACAAAATCGAGGGATTTTGATGCGTAGAATTCATTCCAAATTTTGTGAGCCCGGGAAGTCATTGGTCAGCAATTGGTTTGTCAGAAGTGAGGATGCGGAATCCATTCTGCTTGCGGGTGCATAAAAGTAAGCAGAGCAAGTGAACTCCGAAGACTTTCGCGTGATAGAGTCTATCCAAGGAAGTATATATAGTTGAGGTCGAGGAATCAATCTATTCACAGGTTTCTTTTCCAAAGATGCGATTGAAGAGAAATGTGCTCATTAGATCAGACCATCCAACTTACATATATCTTTCATGCCCGTAGAGGTGCATCTTAGTTCCTTCTTTTCAGTGTTGTGAATTTCTGGATTTCGGAGGTAGGTTCAGTGTTCCAATGCCAAGCCTGATACCTAGGAAGAGTGGTTGATGTTTTGCAAGCTGCGGATGGGGCAAATGCAACTTGCCACAGCGTTAAAGATGGTTAACGTATATCGAGTGCTGATAGGTTTAGCACTCAGAAAGCGTTTGGACTTACTATAGCCCATATCATCCGGATGGGGTGTTTTAACCTACGTTTGGCACATTTTAACAAGTAAATGTTTGGCGACACATTGTTGGGGAGAGATATCCAGAGACAAATCACAACTGTGGATGCAGTTGGGCACGCGGGATGATGCCGGAAGCGTTCGCCAGATAGGTGACTCATCATTGCTTGGCGGTGCACGGACAAAAGCCCCCGAAATGGTTTTTTTGATCGTTCAAGAGAGGATTCCGATCCCCTTGCATTATATGGTAGATATCACACAACATGGAGGGCATGGAGGGCAATTTCCGAGTAGAAGTGGTTTTTACATGTTTTTTACATGTTGACTACCAATTGGATGATGAAATGCTAGCTACTACCTATATTTGCTTCTAACATTGACCACGCCCCCGCACGATGAAATGCATTTCCAATACTAGGATTCTGTTGTTGCGCCAGGCACGGTTGCTGTTGTCAGCCTCTATGGCAGATTGGGATGGTGTGCGCCTTGCGTACGCTCCATCAGATCCGGGAAAGGAAAGTTGCTCTCATAGAGTGAAACCGGGGAGCAAGTGTTGGAGCTTTTTGTGACAAGCCTTAGCTCCAACTGATTTTGGTAGGAAGTAACGTTGGCTGATTTGTGTTGATGCTATTTTGCCAGGAAGGATTTGTTGATTTCCACCTTGAGAAAATGATAGTTTGTAATGTCCTGCAAATGTGTATCCCGGTAAATCATTTAAGTAGCCTTTCAAGTTGGTGAAGGATCCTTGTTTGCCTATGCTTAAAATGGCATAGTGTGACATGTGTAGATACATGCCAAACATCCAAACTATATTAACACACATTTACACACCAAGGGAGAATTGAGGTGCCATGGTAGTAACAGTCAGCAGCTGTTGTGAGCTTCAACCTCACCTGGCAGGTTGGAGCAATGCGCATTTGCAAGGGCCTCAAAGCTCTTGAAAAAGGAAAGATATCAGGGTGGTGGATTGATTTTTGTTTCCATTTGCGTCCGCAAAAATTCGGTGGAATGATGAAAATTTGACAGCATAGTTTTCAGATGGGTGCTTCTAACCACCAACCAGGTATATAATGCCTGTTAGAATCTCAAAAGGTGACTTGAGGAGACTTTGATATGAACGGGGGGTGGACGAGAGAGAAGGTGTATACACAGTTTTCGAGATTCTAGACAGATGCCCTGAGATCTTGATGCCACCTTCAGTGTCCATTCTTTGGGCAAGGAGCAGCCATTTATCTTCTTCATCTATCTTTC
>DF242898.1:25028-48746 GCA_000507305.1 Breviolum minutum Mf 1.05b.01 | reverse complement strand
ACCGCCCAAACGAGCATTTCGTGCGAGACTTCCTCCACTTTTTATACTTTGAAAGACAGGCTGGTGCCGCAGTGTGTGTACCGCCCAATAGAGAGAAATTAACGAGTTGGCGACGAGTTGGCGACGACGAGGCGACGACGACGCAGCAAAACAAAGCGAACACAGGTCCAACCCCAGACCCCAACTATAAACGGGAACCCTTCGCTACGCATTCGGGAAAAAAGGAGATTTCTGTAGATTTACCAGTACCTTTCCTCTTTAAGAATCATGATTCAATGGCAATGACACGAGATAGTTTTAGTGGTAGTAATTTCCACTGAACCTTGAATTTTCAGGACCGTGGATTTTTCCGCATATATATTTAGCACCACCAAATTCCAACTGTTTATTCTTCAAGCCGCTTCAAAATCGATAGAGGTAACACAATAATTCGGGCACTTATCTCTGAATCAGACCCATTATGCCAATCAACCTCCAACATGCGCCCAGCAACCAATTTTTAGCATAGGCTTTTTCAAAAAATCCAACCCAACATCAACTAACCTAGAATCAAAGATAACCTATTGCCATATGGGTGTTTCCGAAAATAGGGGTACCCCAAAAATGGATGGTTTATAATGGAAAACCCTATTAAAATCGATGATTTGGGGGTACCATTATTTTTTGAAACACCCATATTGCCTTTAAACTAGCAGGGAAAGCCCTACGTTTCAGGCGCTTGCCGATGGCCTCTTGCGAGTTGGAGCTGCGTACTGCCGCAGCAGAGGTGGTGGAGAATGCCCTGCTGGTGCTGGACATGGGGGTGGATGTAAAATGACAAGGAAACATGCAACCTGAGTAGAGAAAGCTTCATGAGTGCGATAATGGTACGTGATGTTTTATCAATATTAATTACATATGTAGATTGCACATGTAAAAATCAGACAAGCTCCCTGCAACATTACTTAAGGGAACATTCTGATAAGATGAGCCAAGACTTGATATTTCCAAACAGTATCACCTGGAAATCTTTACCAGGATCACCGGCACTTTATTCGAGACTTGGATAGCGTGTGGCCCAGTATGAAGGCTGTAAGATCACAGCAGCTCGGCGTGTTGGTTGGTTGGTATGTGCAGCTGGCGGGTGGGAACATTGATTGAAGGCCATGTTTTTCTTTGCTACCAAGATGTTTGCCACCAAGATGGGCCAAAACATAGGTCAAGCAACCAGAAACTCAACATTCAAGTGCACCTCTTGTCAAAGGAACACAGTGAGGCACTGGGTTTGGTCAAGGAACAGACTTGCCGAACTACTGGAACAACCCTGGATATGGGCTCATGAAGCTTGAGTGGACACCACTTTTGATTGTGAGACTCCTTGAAAGAAAGATAGTCACCGACCAGGAGATATTTTAGAACTTACTTCATGCTGTATATACCATATATACCTCACAACCATTTTCATGGGACCAAGTCACGTTGTCCCACGATCAGATGAGTTTCAATAAAGGCAGATTATGTACTGTATATATATAATATATCATTGCGATTTACTCCGGTGTTCAGTGATTGTTTTGGATGTTTTTGGCTACTTAGAGTTTTAGTTTAACAGTGAGGGCCATGAGCCATCGTTCTATCGTTCTTATGACCTTTGCAAAAGGATCAAGCAGGTTGTCGTGGCCATGTGTGAATATTATGAATATCAAAAGTTTGTTTTTTCCAGATATTTTACATATGTGAATTCCATATACCGTATCAGGTTTGTCATACATGAATCTATACTCAGTTTACTGGTGTGAAAGAGAGCAAGGTAATTGTTGTAAGTGTCATTCCTTAAATGATGCGATTTATCCACCTTCCTTCACCCTTGCTCATAGAGGCCACCATCCAGCTCCGCTCCCCAAAACCACGAAGGTTGGGTGGCTCTGAGATCCTGACGTTGACGTCAGCCTTAAAGGAGGCATTAGCCAAAGGCCTCATAGATCTGGTGCGCACACGGAGTCCCCGGAGCAAAGTGTTAGCGCCATGGTGTGAAGTGACACATGCAGTGGGAGCAAGCGGTATGGTGAATGGAAAGGTGACAAGTTGCGGCATGTACTATAGCATTGTTGTTTCAACATGTATGTAATTAATTAATTACATGTAATTACAACGCCTGGCTGTTTTTGTTGGCAATGAATTCTTTCTTTGTTTGACTTTAAATCAAACAATCCGAGATTGCCAGTAGCTTGATCTTTCAAAAACACTTTTTTTCACCACATCTCAGGCGCTCTTCAACTTCATGGCGGATCTTTGCTGGGCCAACTACATATCACCTTCGGAGCATGCCATTCATCAAGCCATTCTTCACTTATTAGATACGGCAAGAGCTTGTAGTTTTGCAGGTATCTCAGAACCAGCTACCTGGTACCTTGACTTCACCGTTTTGTAGCTTTGTAGTTCCCATACTCGTGTAGTTGGAGTACTTCAATGACATGAATGAAGACTTCAATTCTGCTTGGGAAGGAAACTTGTTGTGCCATAGTCCTAAATGATTGAATTGATTGAACATGTTCATAGATTGCTCGAGAAGACTTATCCTGTGAAGTCAGACGAGTTGTTGGTTCATCATGTGTTGATCTCAAACGAAGCTCAAGCCGCTGAACGAAGCTGAAGCCGCTGAAAGGTACGTAGAGTCTTGCGCATACTTCTTGGCAAAGGTGGGAGAGATAATGATGCTCAATCCACTGGAGGTCTTTAACGTTCTTGATCCCTTATCAGCCCGTGTCTCGTTCCCACAAAATCGGGGATGATGATGTTGATGATGATGATGATGATGATGATGATGATGTCATGTATGGCTGTATGGCAGGTATGGTTTGTTTTGTCAGGGTCTGTTTTGGCCGGCGAGCAAAAATCCCATAGTAACTGACCGGCTCTTATATACATGAAATGAGTTTTATGCTTTCAGAAGTTCAACTGCCGCTGTTTCACGTTGCCGAAGTCGAAGTTTGAGGTTTCATGAACTTCTACGATTCGTCATTTGCCAAGGTGTGGCGTGCCTGGCAACTGACCTACCCAGACGAACAAAGTATTTTGTGTGGGTCCTACTTCAGCGTCGGCAACGTTTATGGCGTGGAGCTTTGTATTTGTCGGTGAGTGCAAGTTACTGGCAGGAGTGGGCACGCTCGCGGTTGGTACCTTGGCTTCCTTTTAGTGGCATATGTGGGTGGTGAAACAAGCGCAGCGGCCTCCATGCCAACCACACCGAAAAAACGTGGTAGAAGGAGGAGGCGATCCGTGGCGATCCGTTTGGTAGAATCAGAATCAGGCATTTCGGAGATTTGCATGTGTTTGAATGCTATGGATCTCTTTTGAGTAAAGAGGATGTAAAGAGGTACAACCTGGATATGTTTATATCGCCGATATGATTCTTCAAAAAAACGTGTTGCTCCACAGATCCCCGGAACTCAGACAATCACCGATCCAGTGTTGTTGTGGATTAAAAAAAATCGACCTCCCAGGTATTAGTTGCGCATGCCAAAGGTGATCCACGTACTTGTCCTTTGGCAGCTCTACCATGGCCAGCATGTCAAGGTATTCGTAAATTCATGTGTGACTTGGCGTATCTGGAGGCATCGTTCAGAAGATGACAAAAACTTTAGGGGTATATAAATATATATAACTCGTTAAAGACAATTTTTACACTTAAGCATGTATATATGCTCCGTATATACATGGTAGGGAGTAGGACATTTAAGTCACGTAAGTATGGGAGGAAGGAGGGATTATACTATCATATTTGTACCAGGTGACTCAAATTGACGTGTCACTTATCCATCCCAAAAAGGCCAGAAAGAATTGCGTATAATTCCATAATTGTGTAGAATTGATAGAACCTTCATGTTAAATTTTGCCGATTTCTCCTATCATTGTTTGTTCAATCCTCTTAGAAACATCGAGACAACCATATATGTCCTCAACCTCAATAAAGACTACTGGTCAGCGAGTTTTCCTAGCAGATGCGTATCACCACACAAATTTCAATGCGTATCGAGTGGCAAATATGTGCTTTCAGGTGAAGATCCTTGTAGTTTTAACCCTTCCCACGATGCCCATAGGATTGGTGTTTTTTTTTGTTCCCCGAACATGATTTCATGATCGAAAAACAGATGGTACCTGGCCCATGCCAAAGAAGCTGATTAAAGGCTCCAAATGTCTCCGGTCAACCAGTCGTGGGGATCACCTGGCCAGCTGGCGATCCCCCGCTGTTTGCAGGTGAGCGAAATGCCTTGGATGCTGCAGAAGTGATATGGAAGACGGAGAATGATGAGGCCAAACGGCAAAACGTGTGGAAAGGATTTTGGCAAGGCTGGGTCCCAGGGTTGTTAATTGCACACTGCTTATGGGACAACCCTCCAAAATATATCAACATTTAGCATTTGGCAACGCAGTAAAGGCCTCGATTTTGTTCTAAGCAAGTTATATGTTTGATTTCAGATGTGAAGACACGGAAGAGATAAGGTTTCTGCAAATCAACTATGCCCCACACAAATGGGTTTTGATATTCTGATATTTGCACTCGAATTTCACAGCTCTCGGCTAGCAACAAACGGTAGTTCTTCTGATGTTTGTGAATTTTCCTCCCCATGAATCAAATCTGCGAAACGTGTTTTAGCCCACCAAAAAAACTGAATTCATGACTGATCCTTCAAAATAGATCCAATGACTTCTCGCCACTCACTCCAGTCGTGGCATGTGACCCTTTGGAGTGATGATGTGAAACTGCCAGTTTTGGTAGGAGATGCCTGAGACGGACCATTGGTTAAAGGACTTTATTGAACAGGTGCCGCCATCACCAAAGGCACGGGAAGGCACTATCAGAGAACGGGAAAGGTGGAGGGGATGGCACAAGGATCATCTTGGGGGAGTGACTGCTCCGGTGTGTATAGGCTATATATGTTGGTATAGTTCAACAAGAGAGCCACACCTGAGTTTGCCGCAAGGACAAGTGTATTTCGACCTCTCAGTACTCGAGGGGTTTTTGTTTCTTGCTGAAGCAGCGTGTTGCATCCGCCTGGTCCGAAACCTATTCATAAGCTAGAGGTTCCTTTTGTTAAAGCATCCCAAATTCTGGGACATGATATTCCTCCAGGACCAATTGAATGAGATGCAGCCTTTGCGAAGGTTTGAAGGATCTACAATCTACATCAATCAATCATCATCAATCTACATTATGTAAGGTGCCTTTTTATTTGGTCAAAGTTGATGTATTTTTGCCAAACAAAAACACCCGTTCCTAAAGACCAGACCTTGCAAGTAGGTTTGTCATCCATGTGGGAGCCAGGGCTCGTACATATCGTACACGTTTACCTTGGTATAGACCAGGACTATCTCTTTGCTTTGCCTATCTTCTGACAATTTCTAGGACATGATTGCATGTATATTATATATACGTATATATATGTGTGTGTTTTTTCTCAGACATACATGCAGTTTTACATAGTTGTCTTCGCCGACACTCCTACCTCACAGCTTTCTCTCCAAAGAAGGGTCATACATGCAGCTTGCAAAGTGCACATTGTTTTTGTTGAGGCATCCTCCGATGTAGACATGGTCAACAGAAGGTTTTACTTACAAAACCAGAAAAATACATGTTCTGAATGTTGCAATGAGTTTTCTTTCCTCAATTGATTCTTCAATCTCATGTGAATGATCCTCCATTTATGTTGAATACAGATACATAATCCGTGACAATGTGGGAAACAAACAGCCTCTCAGCAGCGGAATGTTAGGATCACAAAGCTTTGCTAAAAATATCTTCTTTAATTCCCCCCTGTTTTTTTTTATAGGAAATGACACCATCTCTGTGGGTTGTTTCATCCCTCAGAATCCAGGTATGTCCTAAGAAAGGGATTAGCCCTACATTCCTATCCTAGGGAGGAGTTTGGATTCTTAGTACATGTTTCCCTCGGTGTTTAACGTCCAAGTCCAGGCAGTGAATGCAGCGAAGCCAACTCGCCGCTATCACACATGACAGCTGATGCAGATGACAGCTGATGGGATTGGCTGGAAGTAGTGAAGCCTAACGCAAAAAAACACCTTTGAAAATCTTTCCCGCGGTTCAAACCACCAACAAAAACTGGTTCGCGGATTGGAACATGATGAGAATATATATATATATATGCATATGATATGAATATGTGTCTGTTCTTTTTCCGCCGATCGTTTTCAGAGGTGTACATGATAAGGTCTTCCTGTAGAAGGGAATCTTGCGGACCTCCAATGTCAAATCCTTGGTTGGAAGATATTGTGCAAGATATATTTTTGGGACGGCCATTGATGCAGGGATAGATAACAGCGACATGGTGTGAAAAGTAGCCAATCTCTTTTTGCAACGCCATTTTGTTTCAGGTTTCAGGCAGGATACTCATCAAATGACAATTTGCATCCATTTCCACTACTAATTTCATGGCTTTTGGCAACAGTTGTTCAACAAAAACTGCTGTGATACTATTATATAGTACGGTCAACCTTCACTACTAAAACTGAATATCATCTACAGCAACCAACTTGGTATACTGTATAACTATAGGTGGTGGTTTTGAAAAATGGGGTGTATTTTCACACCCGTTCCCTAAAAAAATGGATCCCATTTTACCGACTCCTATGTTTCAAATGGCTTTGAAACTCAACTTAACCACCACCTTCTAGATATGTAAGCTACATAGCGCTTATCATAATTTTTTTGGAGGCTCCAAGGCGCCAAAGAATTGCTCCCCGAAGTGGCAAACCATCAGGAAAGGTGACGGGAATCGGTCACTCAGCGTTTTGGGGAACCACCAGAAACGATGTTTTGAAGCCATGTTTGGCCCCGTTTTTTGGGGAAGAGTGTTTGGGGATGATCTTGGATGATTTGTGTAGATGATTCTTTGCGGATGTGTGTTTGAGCAGGGTCGTTTGCCATGTGTTTGCTCGAAGGTCAAACAGTGTCTGAAGGGAAAACATTGATTATGACGTTTGTTTTGCGAGTTTTTGTTCGCAAGTTGTATGGTTTGCTCATATTGTGTGCTGTGCTGTATTAATGCTTTGATTAAGGGCAACATTGATGGAAAAAACATGAAACAATCTAAAGATATCAAGTGCCTCACAGTCATAGTCTGCACATGAACAAATTGCTTAGACATCAGTTGTTGCTGTATCTATAGATATGAATTCTTGATATTCAAAAGATGCATCAGTTTTATATTGGTGATATTCTTGGGTGGTGATATCAGAATTGGTTCCAGAAGCGTAAAAGTTTTCTATTCGGGAAGTGTTGGAGCAATTGGTAAGTAGTCAGCACCAAATTTCCTCGAGTTTGTCAAACCCGGCGTTTCACCAGCCACAGTGGCATAAGATGCCACCTAAACACAGCAGACTTGGTTGCTGCCATGTAAACTGCACCAGGGGATTGTGTCTGTTTTCATGCTGCCTTTCATCAAAAAGCATCGACACAATGAGTTCGCAATTCAGGATGTTTTTTTGTGCAGGAATTTGGAGGGGACAAGTATTGAAAGCGTATAAAAGTGTCAATTTATTTTCAGTTGATTCTTCGATGTGCTTTATACCCCTACAACATTGGATGCGAAATGAGTTTGTTCTTCTTCATCCTGTTCATGAATGAGGAATGTGTGTGTGTGTGTGTTTTCCACCATGTAGGAGAAGAAAAGATGCTGTCCAAAAACTAATCAATCAACTGAAAAATGGTGGTTCGAAGATCACCTTCCTTTTTCGGGATGGCATGTTTTCAGTTGCTAAGCGTAAGTGTTTGATTTTTTGACTGTACACGTCAAGTGAAGGGCACGCCAAGAAAGACAAAAGCAATCCCCTACAACAGGGGCTCCCCAAGTGTTTGAACTGAACTGCTATATATCATCTAGTACCAAGGAAAGAAACAGCTTGACACTTGGGTGATTTGGGTATACAATTCAAGCACTACTCCCCAGAAAACTAACATGTCCATTCAAAATGGTTGGAAGACTACTTTCCATTTTGAAATGGCCCCTTTCTAGGGGACATGTTATTTTTCGGAGGATCATCCCAGTTGTATAGTAAGTGGTTAGCAAACTCCCCCATTGCCATTTGTAAGGGAACAACCAATGCGGGAGCATCTTCTAGCCAACGCAATGGGAGCCCTTGAAAACTGTTCCTGCCACCATCAAGAGTGGAGGATCGCGGCGTAGTTTCCACTTTGACCGGGATTCCACGCCACCCTTTGGGTAACAAAAATGGCAGGATTTTTGAGGTGACCAAAAGAATTGAGAAGTTCCAATATGAACAGATGGAAGCTTGTATGAAGGAATCTATGCATCATATATTGTGCATATTAGCAAGCATTGTTTTTCAGCTATATTGTCTAAATCCAAGCAAATACATTTAGATACAGCATAGATGCATTCGCCGTCTCCAAGTAAAATCCTAGCTATGCAGGTGCCATGCTGGGCTATCCTTGTTTCCCGGAGTGTATACCAGACTGGTCAAGGAACTTGTTTGAATATTACATGATATATACATAAATATGTTGAATGTGATTGAGAATATTAATCACATTCTTTGGGATGATGCCAAGTATTTTTGGCCAAAAGGGCGTTGAATAAGAATTTTGTTGGATGTTGGTAAAGTTGATGATGTTGACTGTTTTACAGTTGATGTTGTTGATGATCATGGTGGTGTTTTGACTTGCTCGTCTCAAACGCCGCGTTTTTATCAGTTCAAAGCCGCCCGGGGGTGCGAGCGCCCGGGCAGGCCAACTCCGGTTTGGTGAATGTGGGGCACACTTTTCCCTGCCTTTAAAAAGGATAGATATGTTGTAGTCTCCGTATAGATATATACCCTTCCTAGGAACGAATCCATATCCCACCTATGGAAGAGGAGACTCATCTTCCCAGCTAACTTTGACCCTTTGCATCCCATTGGTGCCAGAAAACAGTTCTCCCAGGAGCTGCAGGTAAATTGAAGACATTCCCCTAACCTCAATGGTTGCTTCAATGTGGAATTCACTTGAGACCAGTTGCTGAAGTTGCGTATCTTGTGCAGAAGGGTTGTATCTATACTAGCCGCTTATGTAATGTATTAATGTTATATATGGAGCCATTTTGCATTGAAGCCGCCTCCATTTTGGGGATGCAGCCACTAACCAGCATGGTGGAATGCAACAAGGATTTCGAACACTGCTGACTTCTTCTTTCATTTTGTATAGAAAACGTACCATTTCGATTCGTGAGATCATCGCATCAACCCATCATTTTGACATGTTCCAATCTATGGAACGATAAGTTCCTCGATTGATCCAACTTTGTCAATCCAACAATCCATGCCTTGATATACATATTCTGCACATGTATTTTTATGGTATGTATATGTGAAATATGACTATGACATATACTTATATATTTGTGTAATTTATCTACCTTCTTCCTCGAATTGAACCTAATTTCACTCTTGACATTCAGGATTCATCATACCAAGGTTTCCTCCAAAAGAGATATCCATGAGAAATCCAGGGACCTCCCTGGCACCCGAAACGGCAGGTGGGGCGGCCATGTTCGGTGCCACGGGACAGCCGGGCGGCATGTTCGCTGCCACGGGAGGTGGAGGTGGGTTGTCAGCGTCTCAGGCTGCGAAAAAGTCCGACATGTCAGTGATTGTTTAAGATGTCTTAAGTACATTGAAAATTGATTGATGTATATACTTCTTAAATATGCCTGAATTTATGAATTGCTTATCATGAAAAAAATGATTTTCAATATATCTTCATCATGTGGATCCAAGATCCGATGCCTGGGTGGACAACCCTAAGGTTTGGAGGAGGCTGCGGTGGTGGAATGGGATGTGGTGGCTTTGGTGCCCCTCAGATTAAGGATCCCAATACCAATCAGGTCAGCTGGACCTGCCGGGGGGAAGAGCTGTTGGTGATTTGAGCAATGAAAAAAACCCTGGTTGTTTAGGTTGTATAGGTGATTATACTACCTAGCTATGTAGGGATTATAATATGCCATTATAAGGATTCCTATAAACCAACCAGTAGAATGGAAAGTAATAAGGTGTTTTTTTTCGTCGCTCATTTGAGGAGCTATTTACCAGTTATGAATCGGATGTTGGTGTTTGGGTATCGTAGAGGTGCGATGAATTCTTTTGGGACATCTTGATTTGATTATGATGAAGCGAAGACTCTTGCATATCGTGGTGGTGATGAAGAGGATCGATGATGATGATGATGATGATGATGGTGATGATGACCATGACCAATCATGACGATGATTAATAATATTGATCATCATGATCAATGGTGATAATCAATAATGATGGTCATGATGCCTTGATGTGGCTGAGCTTGTTTGAAGCACATTCTACTATAAGTATCATGTTATATCCTACCACGATGGCGGTGAACCGAACCTGATGAGAGCTGCATGCAGGATGCTCCAGTTCCAGAGGGTCCGAACGATGCAATCAGCTGTTTGAGATGGTCTCCAGCTGCAAATATCTTCGCCTGTGGCTCTTGGGATAAGAGTATCTTGGTATCTAAAAAATGCACCATTTTGCCATCTTTCTTGAGTCCCTGATAATTTTGGTTTGAGCCATTCCAAACTTGATCCAAATACACATGCAAGTTCAAGCCTGGTGATCAAAACGAAAGCCAAACATGGCGTTTGAGTTTGGGGGTGGACTAGGCTAGCGAGTGATCGCTTGGAAGTTGGGAGTCGACAAGTTTATGTTGACGCCGAGGGAATGCATGTTGCATAACCCACCTGAATCAAAGTAGATCAGCATAGTGCTTTGTGGGGTGTACAAGATGGTAGGTTCGAGGTACCTGGTGTTTGGTGCAGGTTTTTATTTTGCAAGCAGTGGAATTACATTTTTAGGCAAACTAGCTGAAAGAATCAAGAATCTCAAACTGAAAAGTGATG
This sequence comes from Breviolum minutum Mf 1.05b.01, assembly GCA_000507305.1. NCBI lineage: Eukaryota > Dinophyceae > Suessiales > Symbiodiniaceae > Breviolum > Breviolum minutum. The sequence continues at coordinate 37,836 of DF242898.1, read as the reverse complement.
GCTAGCATTCGTTATCTGAATCACACAAAAGTCCAGGGTTACCCTGTGTTACCAATAATTACCCTGCAGCAAGTACGAAATCCACAAAATTTGCCGAAGCCCAGAACAGTTTTGAATGAATAGAATTGGGGGACCCTCCCGCGTCCCTGTAGAAGGATTTGTGTTTCTAGACACAATTTGGAGGACCATCGAACTAATGACTAGGTCCCTAGGTGGTGGTTTCATGTGTTTTTTTATTTTCATCCCTACCTGGGGAAATGATTCCAATTTGACAAGTTTTTTTTTTCAAAATGGGTTGGTTCAACCCCCCACCTAGGAATGACTTCCCTCATTCTGAGGTGTACGCATTTGGGAGGTGACGGCACAGAATATCGCCCCACGTCGCCTGAAAGAAGCGTCGCGTTTGGGGGGAATTGGGGATGCCGGTCGAGGAATTCAAAAACTCTTTGTACACTCCGGTAATCTAACGTAGAAATGGAAAATCCACCATCTGAAGATGTATTTCCTATTCAAGATGGGGATTTTCCATTGCTATGTTTGTTTGCCGGAGGGTAATAGTAACCACTCCACAAATGAGCAAAGGGAAAACAGTTTCTCAACCCAACCATCTTATCGTTCATTCTGTTACTCAAAAAAAGGTCAAACAAAACCTCACACTGATATCATCATGCATCTCCCCCGAAACCTAACATGGGACCTAAAAATGATGGGAACTCCAAGATCGGAATCTCCTATTCCATTTTGGTGCTATTTTCAGGTTCAACTTTAGGAGTGCACTTTCTTTCCAAACATCATCGAAGTGGAAAACAACTCTTGTGGAGGCAGAACTCTTCTTCCAGAAACCTAGTTTGCACTGGAAAATGTTTGGAGGGCAAGTAGCTACATATTTTGGAATGGCAGCACTTGGGTGTTGATGATGACGCTAGGACTCAGGCTATGAAAACCAACGTTGGATTTCATAGAATGGGATTATTGAAGTTTTTTTTTGCTAGCAATACACCGGATGTGAACGTCAGGTATGGCCTACAACCATGAGGCACCAGTCCTTTGTTGTGGCTTCTCCAAAGATGGGCAGCGAGTCTTTAGCGGCGGATGTGACAACAAGGCAAGGGACCCAACATCACTCACCTTTTGGGTACGTGCAGCGGGAGTAGACCCTTGTTGCTGTCTATGTTTTCTTATTATCTATGATATGAAGTTATCATCCTAGTTGTTTGTAACTAGTAGTGATACTCATTGTAGATTTTAGTATTGCCCATGTATATCTACATATTGCTATGTATCTAGTATCTATTTTCAAACACTTCCAACGGCTTTTCTTGCGACGCCATGGGCCGTTTTTTTTTCCAGGTGAAGATGAAGGTCTTGCAAACGCAGCAAGAACAGCAGATTGGTCCACGGGCCTCAGGAATCGGGGTCACTTTTTCCTGGTGAACATACCCCGAAAAAACATACAAAAAAAAACACCTCCAAAATAAGAATAGTGGTAACTGGGTGGTGGCAACTCGAATATTTTACATGTTCTTCCCCCTATCTGGGGAAGATATCCAATTTTGACGAGCATATTTTTTCAGATGGGTTGGTTCAACCACCAACCAGTGTAAGTTTATGTTTGGGAATTCCTGAATCATTTTTAAGTTCGGGGATGTTTGGGGTTTGCTCCAGGAGTATGTTTGGGTTGTCTTAGAAAAATATCCATGATTCGAGGATCTTGTGCGGGACCTTGGACAACCTGATTGATAGCTAGAAGAAATCTTCGAGCTACATGATGAGATGGAATATGAGACAATTAAAACCAAGTTGGTGTGCTAAAGGGCTTTTTCTCCCCCAGGTGGTACTTTTCCAGAATTGGTTGGATGACACTTCAGCCTATCGACAGTACGACCTTGACATAGCAGCTGAACAGACCCGGTAGTGCAACGGGGGATGGCCCAGCCTGATCTCAGGATGGCTGTCGGGTGAAACCTTTTTGAAATTGGAAACTATAACAAGGAACGCGCACAAAGACCTTTACTTTGCACTATAATTTTGTAAACTGTTGGCGATTCAAGAAGTTCAACCTATAAATTTGTTTTTGTTTTGTTTTCTTGCAGCTGATTCAATAGCTGATGATTTTTGCATTTTGTGTGCCACATAGTGACATAGTTGTAGACAGAAATGGTTGTTTCAATATGTGTCAATGCCATGAGGTCAGCATGATGCGCCAGTGAAGGAGGTCTTTTGCATAGATGAACCTTGGATCTCGCGGAGAAAAAACACGTGCCACACAGTAAGTTCAAAGATTCAACCATATCCTAGCTTCAGCCCTCACCGTTTCGTTGTTGCAATCGGTTCAGCCATTGATGCAGAGCTCATTGTTTGCTTCTATCAAGCATTGCGTGATGCAATGATTTTTCGCAATCCATGTGCGCCAGACCTGACCTACAAATCTTATCATATCAGCAATATCAAATATGATTACGACCAAACCCCAGACCTACATGGTGGTTTTTAGGTTAGTAGAATCCTTCCCAAGATATGGAAAAGACCTGGAAACCTCACCCCCGAAGGTTTGATATCAAGGATCCTTCTAATTGAGGTTGACTACCAGGGGTAGTGGTGAAAAAGATGGGATGCCATAGCAAATGTTTTATTATAGGTGGTGGTTCAACTGTTTTTTTGATGTTCGCCCTTCTTTGGTGAAGTTTCCTATCTCGATGAGTAATTGTCAAATAAATGCACTCAGCTTTGAAGCTATTGTCCTGCACTGGCGGTGTGTGAATTGGTGTTTGTTTGGGTAGTGTCAAGTTGTGTTTCAAGAGGATTCTCTTTAAAATGGGGCGAAAACCCCTCATACCTTTATTTTGTTTTAGTATATTGGTTGTTTAGGCAGGATCCCAGGGAATGCGTTTGATGTATGCTCATATTATGTATTTTCAGTGTATAGATATTTAGTATTCCCAAAGGACCTCTTTCAAGATATCCATGTCAAAATCTTTACATATGTTCATAAATTGATATCTTTTATGCTATATACATATATCATACATATATCATATATGTATATGTTGATATATCTCACTAAGAAGTACCCTGCAAGTACTTACACCAATTCACCCAGGGGTCCCGTTTCCTACCTGTTTGACCTATGAATTTTCTCCGCTGACATGGAATGATCACGTCTCCTCGAGGAAATGAACATGGTGGTGTCAGGCAGCTGGGATCGGACCCTCCGTCACTGGGCAGCAACTTTTTTTTCTTCCAGGTTTCATGGGGTTTTTGTCAGGTGGGAACTCCAGGGTTTTTGGCGCAGGTTTGTTTTGGTCCTTTTTGTTGATGTGATAGGTTTGTACCACCAGGATCTACCCAAAAAACTTACAGCAACCACCAGGATCATGACATTACAACTTTAGTTCTATTTTTTAGTTCGTAACTTTTCTTACAGTACTTCAACTTTGATGTACTTCAACTTTGGTATGGCAACTTCGGTAGATTGCCATGGGCCATGGGATAGATATCCATCAGGTCCATCCCTACACCTTAGACCCTTGTGGCACAGATATCCGATCACCTTGGTGGGGGGGTGAAGCCCGCCACCCAGATGGAGGGAGTTTTTCGGATCTGACAAATACAAGTCCCAAATGGAGTTTTGAAAGATGCTGGTCCCTCCATGTTTCTTAATTTCTTAACTTAGAGATCTTTTGTTTTGCTTCCAGTGTCCTGATTTGCCATTTTGGTATATAGCCATTTTTGTTTCACCGAGGATTCTGGAATTTGCAGCAACCTACGCCGGTTGCCACATTGCAACTCCCAGAAAGTGTCTTGGGACAAGACTTTTTTGCAGCGTTCCAAGTTCCTTTTTGGGTTGAAGATGGTCAGATGTTGGGTTATGGGTTGATGGACCTATACTACAACTCTCAGCATTTCACATGAAACCACCGGTCTTGAGAACTATGTTTTTTAGAATTTGAATCAGCATGGAAAAAAACACATGGAAAGAGTTGAGATGACCTCGGTTCTTTTCCATTGATTCAGATGCAACATGATGCAACACCTGCAACTTCCAACGCGGATAGTAAGAAATGAAAGTTGCATAATGTTGCCAAACTGCTTGGACATGTTTTTAAATTGATATGTTAGATTTTGAAGATCATTTCTAGTATCCAATTAATTTCAACTTCCTGAAGTATAATGTCTAACCTCAAACATGATGATGTCCGAAAAGGATTTTTTCCTTTCTGCCAAGGTCACATGTTCAGCTTCCCTGTTTCCAACGGTGAGTCGCTTCCAAGGAGTCTACACCATGGATGTGAAATTCCCATTGCTGGTGGTGGGATGTGCGGACAGACATGTGCCACTTGGCCAAGGGTGGAAAGAATATGCTAAGTTTCAAAAACTGCCCGTGAAAATTGCACAGATTTACTGATTTCGAAGGGGGTTCGATCATTTTATGGATTTTATGACCATTTTGGTCTTACAGACTTGTCCGGACTTGTCCTATTGCAAACCTGATTGCCATAACTGAGGCTGGTTTACAATTTGCAAGCGATTCAGCAGAATCCACAACCTTACAAGCAAGGTCAGACAGCGCTCAAGATGCAGACACGAGCGATTTGTGACCTGACTGGAACTTAGATGAACATTTTGGACAATGCGGACGTTGACTGTATTTAATTGACTTGATACCTTTTTGTGAAAGATTTTTGATGATTTAGACTGTCCATAGAAACTAATTGTTGTATACTTCATTGGATTCTTCTCATTTGCAGTTGCTATGGCAGGTTGCTTTCCAGACAAGACTGGCTATGCTGTAGGATCTGTGGAGGGTCGCTGTTCCATTGCATACATTGAAGACACGTCCAAGAACTTTGCTTTCAAGTGACTTGGCAAAGCAGCAGTGCGTTTGGGGGAAAGCCCTGATTATCTCGGGAAATGAGATAACCCCTTGCTGTCCAACAAAGGAACTTGCACCACACTTAGCCTAGACTAAGCGCGTTGTAGATTTGCTCATGCTGCCCAGTGGCGAGAGGCAGTTTTGCATGTCAACGATTTTCCCCGATGTTACAACTGATTAAACTGGGAAGATCTTTGAACTATGTTTGGAATACTTTGTTTTGTCCACCCATACTGTCACATAAATGCCATCCAACAGAAGAGTTCAAATCGCATTTCCAACTCCTAGTAATAGAGACGTGTTTGCTGCTTCATCCTTTCAACCCCAGGTGTCATAGAACCAACACTGAAATTTATGCTGTGAATGATATCGACTTTCATCCACAGATGGGGTTTCTTGGCAGCAGAAGATCCAGGTTGAGAAGTTGGGAGAAGGGATTGACCATTAACCTACATTAGACAGGGAAGGCGGCGCTGATGTTTAAGACAATGTTTGACCGAAGTGCCCAGGGATCACTTCGGCTTGCTTTGCTGAACTATGCTGGTGTCATGATATGATATAATATATTATAATATGTTGCCCTGGAAAAATGATTCCTGGGGCTTGCGTTTGTTGTTGTTGTCGTCGTCGTCGTCGTCGTCGTCGTCGTCGTCGTCGTCGTCGTCAATGTTGCGTTTGCTGTTGTTGTTGCTGCTGCTGCTGTTGTTGTTGTTGTTGTTGTTGTTGTTGTTGTATTGTTGTTGCTGCTGTTGCTGTTGTTGTTCTTGTTCTTGTTCTTGTTATTGTTCTTGTTATTGTTCTTGTTCTTGTTCTTCTTATTGTTCTTGTTCATGTTGTTGCTGTTGTTGTTCTTGTTCTTGTTCGTGTTCTTCTTATTGTTCTTGTACTTGTTCTTGTTGGTGGTGGCAGTGGTGATGATCATGACTCTGACATGTCATTGTCGGTCTTCTTGGTCGCTGCTGGATGTCAGTGCGAAATACATAGCGAGGCAAATAGCAGCTTGTTCCTTTGACATTTGAATTTACACCCCTGAAAATTAACATGGAACCCCAAAATGGAGGTTTGGAAGATGATTTTCCTTTTCAAACAGGTGATTTTCAGGTTCCATGTTAATTTTCCAGGGGTGTAGTTTGCAATGTTGATTCCCTTGATCCAGTGACAGTGATGAGGACCTTTGCTACTTGTGGAGGCGATGGTACTTTTGTGTGCTGGGACAAAGAGAACCGATGCTTGGAGGATTCAGTACTTGGTAATTATGAATCACACATTGAGATGGGGCATGTCATAAGGTCCGTTTCTCCAACAAGCTGATTGAAATGTGTTTCCATTGTTGCTTTAACCATGCAATTATTTTATATTTAGGATTTCAGCAAGCCAAAGTTGATGAGCGTGCTTCGATTGCCAATGTTGTATGTGCTAAGTGTTTTTTCTAGGTCATGATAGCTGGCACAGCCTCGCAAGACATGGTGACACATCTACTTTTCAACTGTTGGTTGCTTGTTTCTCTCAAAGACTGCAAAATCAAGTGGACATCAAATGGTTATTGTGGAGAAGAAACAAATCGCATTCACCAATCTATCCAGTCAACCCACATGTGTTTTGTTTGTTTCCATCACCAACCTCCCAATCAACCCAAGGACAAAGACTCAAGGCCTTCAACTCCTGTCACTATCCCATCACTGCCGGGAAATTTAACGTTCCTTTGGCGACAAAATGGGAACATATTGTCACACTCACAACAACCACCACAACAACAACACCACCACCACCATCAACAACACCACCACCAACAACAACAAATAATGTATGACGGTGTAATTCCGTAATAAGATCAAACATATAACATACATCACATCACATATTACATCCTGTTTATCATGGAAGAATCCGCAACATGCAGTTGTACACCAGCAACTGAGTCAAACAAAGGAGTTCTGTCCGCCCTTACCTGGGGTACATTTGGTCGATACCTAGGTGAGATTGTTTGAGATGAAAACAGTTTTAGGAAACCACATCTCTCCACATTTCGTATTTTGAAGGTGGCATCCAAGCAATCTATTTTGATTCTTGTGGTTTGCTGAATTTGCCAGTTTGTGAATTTTTGAACCGTAGTGGATTTATGGTTGTTTGTCTTGCTTTTGTGGATCATTGCCACTATTCAACCAATTCTTTTTTTTGGGGGGTCAAAATTGCAAGATGGAAAGAACACGTGGTGGACATACTGTTGATGGACGAAATCCTGCACCGCCTGGTATGTATAAAACCTTGTATATAATGGGATAAACTACCTATCAACTGGTGCAGGATTTTGTCCATCAACAGTACCAATCAAAAATGTCCAAGCACGACATGAGACCAAGACTGATATGAAGGAGCTTCTGAGAGAAAGGATGTTTTGGATTTTGGAGTTGGCTTGTTGTTTTTTTTGTTGAACAGAAAAGGTGAGGCAACTGGACATGCAGATTTCTAGAGTGAAAACTATATCGTTTGTCGTTTTCAAAACAACATGAGGGTAGATGGCCAACCCAGGCTGGCGGAGATATGTACGCAACTTGATGACCATTACAGCAATCCGGGTTTGGGGTGAGAAGGGAGTTGGAGGGGCTTACTTTCAGAAGAAAAATCAAGGAAGGGCCTGGGCATTTTTTAATTTTTCAGATTGGGGGTGTCTTCGGTATATGTTTAGATAAGTGGTTGAGAGATGCACAAGTTTTAGTCGTTGAAAAGGTAGGTTTTTTTCTGGATGAAATTGGAGAGTGTTTTGAAGCCACCCATCTCTTCTCGAGCTCAAGGCCTGAAGGAGCCAATCCGGAGCACACCACCCGGAGGAATGATAGGAAGTTTGAAGTTGTTGTTAGTTTTTAAGCAGGATTGAATCCGTTCAAAAGTATTTTGTATGTTGTTCAAGTTGCATTTCCATGTTTGCAAGTGCTGCTCAAAGATTGCATGAGAGCTGCGCAAGGCGTGAGTTTGTAGACTTGCTGTTGGTGCTGTTAATTGTGTTGCTGCGCGTCACTAAGGCATATGCTGTGTCATACGACTGGAGCAGAGGCCATGAGCAAAACCATCCCTCTTTGCCAAAGGGAGCCGGGAAACTCATGGGGAAAATGTGGGCAACATCTGGCAAAATCGTATTCTCGGCAAACTTCACTCAAGCGAAATGACAGAAGACACCGGCATTTGAGGCGTCACAAGTTATAGCTCTGTCAAAAAAGAAAATCGATCCCATCATTGGATATTCAATGGAAAAGGGTTATAACCCTTTCCTTGTTAAAGTATGAAAACCCTAGGTGGCGGTTCCCGAATTCGGGGAAGATGCCTAATATTTTCCAACTGGGTTGAAAGTTGAAACCACCAACTTCAACTGCATCAATTGGGAAAAAAATCCAAACGTTGCAAAGCTGCCAACCAGGTCTTGGTGCACAAGGTGCAAGCTTCTGAAGTTCAACCTAAGAGTGGTGTTGGCCAACGCGCCAAGCGATGAGGTGCCACAAAAAAAAACACCAGAGGTATTTTTTGTTGAATGTCATAAGTGAGTTTGGTGGTCTTGGTGGGTGGTTTGGGTGACTTTTCAAGTGGATTTTTTTGTGGTTTCCATGTGGGGGTTTCCTAAAATGATGGTACCCCAAAACACCCCAAAATGATCATTTTTAGTAGGAAAACCCATGGTTGTTGGGTACCACCATTTTTTAGAAACCCCCATGTCCCTTGAAACGCAGTTTGTTGCCCCGTTGTCGCTGAGGTGAAAGTGGCTGATTCATTGCAGGAGAAGAGGGACCTGCTTGGTCACAGTCCATTAGTTCATGCCACTCTTTTCATTGGTCCCGAGCCAGGGAAAAATGACATGAGTTAAATGGCCAAAGGTATTACAGGTGGTGGTTTCACACTTAAACATATGTCATATGCTTTTAGATTCATACATGATATTAATAAATATATTCATTTATAGTGATATTCATATTGATGATTATATCTGCATATTTAGATGAGGTTTCTTGCTTTTACCTGTACCTCTATGTGTGGTCGATTTTTTCAGGTGGATTGAAACTACCACCTCGCATTGATATCTATTTAGTAAATCGGTCTCACAGTCGAGCATTACGATGGCACAGAGGTTTAAAATGGTCGGATGTGTGTTTTTTTGGTTGAATGCTGTTTGTTTATGTGAATGAGACTGCTTGGCAAGCGATATTGCAGCATTAAAGCCACGAAAGTAAATATGAATATGCTGTACAAATGACCATGCATCATGTTTGAGCAACAAACAATTGCCATCAATGGCCTTTGTACAGGGACTCGGAACACTTGCCAATCTTGTTATGTCATATTCAATACTTCAAGCCAGAGGGCAAACTAGTTTTGGATTGTCAACCCTGCCACCTCATCAAATGCCGGGGCAACGAATCCTTGCAAAAGTCAAGTACTTTACTTATCGTGCCGGTGACACAACCAAACACAGCAATACCCTACGGAATTATATATGTTGTACTCCTAATCTCTCAAGAATGCAATTGATGCTTGAAGTGTAGATAGCTCCAGCTAGTATACTTCATATAGGTATGGCTGGCTCACATGTTCTTTCTTAACCTCTGAAATGGATGATTCCGAGTCACATTTGGGAAGAGAGAGAAAGCGTAGCCGTTTTGATCAGCCATTTTCAGCTTGAAAATGACACATCCCTCATATCAGATGCAGTTCTTGCCCGCTAGATTGTTAATATGTTTTAGACATGATTTGTTTTAAAAGTGTGTGACAACTGGGTAGTGCAGTTGTTTTGTTGAAAGATGATCTTGGACGTTTTGTTTTTGTTTGCAAGTTTACCTTTAGTAAAGACATTGTTTTCCAGCAGCAGCTGTGAGTTCAGCAGCTGTAACGCCCATTAGTTGTTGCCCAACTGGCCCAACACCCCAGAGCAAATGGGTGAAGGTACTTGGGGAATGGAATGAATGGATTCTCTTGGAAGGTATGACATTCACTACCCTGTCTCCGGAAAAAAAACGAAGGAGTGGAGAACCCAAGGAAAATAGACGTTTGGACTGTTTGGAATTTTTAGCTTACAGAGTTAACATGACTCGTCATGTTTCTACTTCTGCAGATGTTTGCTTGTTTGTTTGACGGCTTTTCTTGATAGTTGGAGACAAAGGTCCTTGCCAAACCCCGTAAGACAGAACAATAACGAAATAGGAGCAATTTTGTTTATGTGTGTATCAGAAGGTCAGATGCAAGCATACATAGCACATATGTATCTAAATATATGTGTTTGGTATATATATATATATATACACATACATAAATATCTTTTACAACAATCCACTATCCAGTACACATACATGCATTTATAATATGCATATATTTATATATTATGTCAAGTGTTTTCTTGACATCACAGCAGGTGGGGCTGCCGCTGCCGATGAGACCGTCAAGGGCATCGTGGACCAGATAGGCCGATGTGAAATAACATCGCAGGGAAGGATGAAGATATGCGGGGATTCTTTGAGGTTCACTGAGATTCATTGAGGTTCATTGGGATTCTTTGGGATTCTTTGAGGTTCACTGAGATTCATTGAGGTTCATTGGGATTCTTTGGGATTCTTTGAGGTTCACTGAGATTCATTGAGGTTCATTGGGATTCTTTGGGATTCTTTGAGGTTCAATGAGATTCATTGAGGTTCATTGGGATTCATGGACATTCCCTACAATTTTTAGGATTTTCAAGTTGGGTGAAATCATTTGATGCTTTGACCCCTGTATTTTGTGGGTTTTTTTTAAACGTTTCACGATGTGTGAGTGTTGGGGTAATATACCTGGGCCATGCCACTTGTGGCCTCGTTCTCAGAGGCCACGCTTTTCCAGACCAAGGTCTGAATTAATCAGTTGAAGTTGTGGTGGCTCGGTGGCTTGATGATGATCTTCAATTATACAATCACCTACGCGGTAGATATTTTTATAGTCTAAGACATCATAATGATCTAAGTTGGAACAACTTACAGTTGTAATTATGTTTGATTCTCTGCGCTATAAATATGTAACAATGAAGACCTCAAATTGCTCCCAGGGGGAGGTGGGTAGGCTATGATTCCCAGGCCGGTGTGAGATTTCATCCCATCCATGGGTTGATGACGCCCGCGAGAGGCCGCTTGAATCCTGAGCAATTGGACAAGGTGAGAAGAGCGGTGCTCTTCGGGAGCAACACAAATTTGAAGGTGCCCATTCCGTCGGATGCTGTTTGAAATGGGGACTGCGCGGGAAAGTCGAGATTTTTTTTTAATCTGCAATTCTCAGATTCAAGGTTTTGAAAGGGGAAATGCATCCTACCAGCAAACCAATGTATAGCCCAGATAACGAGAGGGTGGTACGGAGTGTGTCAATCTTAAGATCTGGGAACGTAATGGAACGATGGTATGTATGTATTTCATGTATACATAATCCGTCGCTGAATGTATTTAGTTGCTCTCTTTGTAAATGGATTCACTGTGAATGCTTCCGACTTACAGTGTCAGAACAAGCAGCAAACTACCTTCAATATAGTCTTCATCAACATGTGAACTTTGCAAAACAAAAAACACCCCCATTTCGCTTCTTTCCGCAGAATCTCTTGGTTTTGATTTTTGTTATTCTCAAATCTTGGGCGGATTTTGTTGAAACCATTCGAATATTCAGCCAGTGAAACCTGGGCTGAGGAACAGACCCAGCTCCCCAAGAGGACGACGCGATGCCACTCCCAAGGACTGACGGTCTGATATTTCTTGTTTGGAAGATGTTATGGCATGTGTTTTTTTGTAAAATCACCTGTTTCCCACAGGATCCGTGTATGGTGTATTTGCCCACATTCGCGTTAAATATACCATACATAGATCCTATGGGTTTTTCTCGAAGATTTTGCAGATGTAAATGCAAATACTGTCATGCCACTTTTTCCGTTGTAAGTTTGTAAGCTTTTGGATGTTGACTAGTCTTGGGCTTAAAACCCGCAGTATTTCGAATTATTACTGCCCCATGTCATCTCAAAAGCTCAATGATGCGTGCATAAAATGAGTGGTTTTCAGGGCGATCATCGCGTTAAAACGTCGTGTTTTTTTCAAGAAATGAGGATCCATCCCCCGGCCGCCTGCCCGAAAATTAACATATCCCAGGTGATTCAATGTGACCTTTTTATCCCCCAGTTGGAGGTCACCAACAACCTTTGAAAGGGTCACTTAACCATCCCACAAAAAGGTCACCAGCAGAATTGCCAGGTCCCCATAAACAGGAACCATTTCAAAAAGTGAAATTTCCCATCTTCCAAGCACCGTTTTTGAGGGGCATCGTCCTGGATCTACCTGGATCTCAGGAGAGGTCGCCATGCAATCATCATTTAGCGCCCCCGTTGGCTGATGGATATCTGTCCCTCGAAACGATACACAAAAAAATGTGAGGTCCAAACAAGTAGAGGATCCAGGTTTCATGGCATTAATATGTACTAATGAGATGTCATGGGAGCAACAATCCCGTGTATATATATATATATCACCAATAAGAGAATCAAGCATAAGGTAACCAGGTTAGTACTGCAAGATAGCGGAAATCATGTCCTGCATTTGTTCATGAAGTCCATGCAATTGCTGTCTACACTTGTCCAACCATAGGTAAGCAAATAGTTGTGCTACGTTTTGCTGCTTTGCCTTGACTGGAATAAAACATCATGTCTTCGTACCTGTTGTATCAATGTTATTTTATAAATTTATATAAAAGTTGTTCCCTTAAAACAAAAAAATCCAACAAATTACTTTACTTCGAGTGATCCCCACCATGACATGTTGGATGGAGGTTGTCAGGTGAGGGTTGTCATTGAGAATATGATGGGAAGAATGGAGAATTTGAGAACATTGATTTCAGGTTTCCTTGGCTTAGTGATACTAGTGAGATGGGCTTTGGTCACGATGTTCCTTTCTTGAA